>JASAMX010026931.1:0-70201 GCA_030248175.1 Microlaimidae sp. YZB2_3
GAAAAAATTTTTTATTAAAAAAGAAATAAATTTTTTATAAAAAAATTGTTGTTGTATTTTTTGCCAGCATATGGTCAACAGTTTAAAGGTATGCAATTATATACGAATATTATTATAAGTTTATCACACAAATCTGTAAAAAATGTCAATTATAACAAAAACTTGTATAAATATTTAATACGTTTTTGTTAATATCTAGTAAGAATTTGGTCATATCAAACCTTTTTAAATGTTTCAGAACTTTAACAGGCTATAAATTTAAAAATAAATTTAAAAATTGTTGCACATCTGGCACCTAATTTTAGTGCAATCAGTATAGTTATAGCATGTTTAAAAATTTAAACCCTTAATCAACTATTTCTTAAACTTTCTACCTATTGCCATATAGTTAATAGCTATCAATACCAAATTATAGATGCATTGTCACCTCTGTTGTTTATTTACTCTCTACACTTCTTAATTAAAAAATCGTAGGGGAAGTTCCCCTACTTATAATCCATAAAGTAGAATCACTTCTTTAATAATATACCATCTTTAGCAAGTAACCAAATTCAAAATGTAATAAACTTTATAGCCAAAAACTTTACTATTCTCTTATTATAAGTATAAAAGTTTAGATGGACAGCGCTAATTTAGAAAATGTGGGGTCCGGTGGACAAAAACGACCTTTAGAAGAGGACTCGCCTCAGGTTAGTGTAGCTTTTACATAAACTATAAAACTATCAGTAAGGTGGTAAATAAGTAAGAGATAAATTACTAATAGTATGCATAACACAATTTATGTAACTAATCATACTTATTGCATTGTGTTGTAAAGGACTAGAGGAAAGAACCTCGCTGAGGAGTCGCGCTTTACTCTGGTCTTGTATATAGTCTATACGAGTTTAAAGCGACGAAATAGGCTATAATGATAATTTGCTATATTCAATAAACCTTTTTCAGCCAATATCTTAAATCTTAATAATTCTACATATGTTTAACATCTACTTAATTTCTATAAAAAATTTACTAGATATATTCTTAGCAAATTATCATATGTTTATATTTGTTTACTAATAAGAATGAAATTAAAAATATGTTTAACCAAGTATATGTCAATATTAATATAGTGATCAGGTTTAATTAGTTAAAAAGGAGAATATTTCTTAAAAACTCTCTTTATATAACAGTAGACATGATGCATCTACTAATTATTAGAATATAGTTTAATACATAACTATTTTATAGTATAAATACTATTATGAATACTCTCATTTAACATTCGTATACTAAATATTAGAATATAGTTTAATACATAACTATTTTATAGTATAAATACTATTATGAATACTCTCATTTAATATTTGTAGTTTTTTTCTTACAAAGATAAGAAGATATATACTTTAATAAACATTCAATAATAAAAACTCTTCATAAATAATACATTACACATATAATTAAAATAAAACATAATCACAACAATATATAAACATTATCCAATTCAATTTCTCACAAAAATTACATTATATTAAATTCTCTTTATATTTTTTCATTATTCTAAAAAAATTTTATTATTTCTTCACTATCATCTATTCATTTTAAATGCCCAACTAATGCTATCATACTACATAAGTTTTCACTTCCTTATTTTATTTACAGTTTTCATTTCATCTCATTTTGTTTTTCATAATGTTTTATAAAAAACATTTAAAATTTTTTTATATTTATTACTGTTTATGCTATATTTTTTATAAAATCCCAATATATATGTAAACACCTTTCAATATAATCTAAAATAAATAATACATATAATAAAAAAAACACACCCCCACTGTAACACAAACACTGTATAAATTTATATATGTGGGGATTTGCCCTAATATAAAAATAAGCAATTTTAATAGCTTTATACATATGCATGTGCATATATACTGTATAGCCATTTATATATATTTACATTATTACATTATAAACTAAACAATAAGCTATAAACATTTTTTAATATATATATATATATATATATATATATATATATATATATATATATATATATATATATATATATATATATATATATATATGGTACTTGGGTGTTTACAAATCCAAATATAATATTTCATCTTATTGTCATATATAAGGCTTATATATTATCTTCATTTCTATTTGTTAAATTCTTACTATTATGTTTGTACATATAGATTTTCAACATTACCAGTACTATATATATATTCTTTATAATCTTATAATTATCTTTATAATCTTATAATCTTATCATATCCCCTCTTCCCTTCCATTAAAAATATTAAAAAACTTCCTAAATAATTTTCATACTATAACATCATAGTTGTCAATAGCATAGTAATTCACTTTAATATATATACCTAACACCTGCTCACTTCTCTTTTAAGAGATTTTTACCTGCTTACTCTTCCAACTACATACCATTCACTTCTCTTATGTCTAATTTAGTATACCTGCTCACTCTTCACATTCCTCAGCATTCAGTTCTTTCAGTACAATTTAACAATTATTCTACATTTATCCCATTAATTGGTTACTTGTTTATCTATAATAATACAAATAATATATTCATTATTGTAGTTACAATCAATAACAATTTATACAAAACAGTACATAACAAACCTCATATAGTATTTTAAGTAATGTAACATAATGGCTATAATTTAACATATTTCTATTCAATAGGTTTAAACTATTACATTTTTATAGTTTACAATAATATTTTATCATTAATATATATTTACCGACCTGCTCACTTCTCTTTTATGAGATTCAACCTGCTCACTTTTCCCACCACTCTCCTTTTATATTCAATTTAATTTACATACATAGCTTTCTCATTGTTCAACATTCCATTCCTTTTGTTTAATATATTAATTATCAATTTACATCTGTTACATTAATTTACTATATTATTATTGTACAATACTAAAAACATCTAATATAATTAATTCATTATTACATTCACTATCAATAATAATCTATATAAAGCATTATATAATAAACTTCTTAGGTAATGTATAATAACTGCCAATACTAAACATACGTCCAGTTTATGTTTCTATAACTATTATTTTCTTATATTATAAAATAACAATTTTAATTTTAATTAATATAAAAATTTGCAAAATTAAATTTTAACCTTAAAAATGTTTTCTCATTAAAAAATTTCTTAAATTAATATTTTTTAATGCATTATATAAAATTGTTTATATTTATAGTTTATAAATAATTGTTTATATTTCTATTAAAACTATAAATAAATGTTTTCACTATAATTTTATAAATTAAAAAAACTATCTTAAATCACCTTATAAAAAATTGTTTATATTTATAGTTTATATATATTAGAAAGTTTTTATTTCTATTTGTATAGTAGTATCAAATTATTAATAAAGACATAAAGGTTTTTATTCCTAAAAAGTGTTTCTAGCTTCAATAGCATTTAATTCATCACTTTCATCAGTCAAAACTTGTACTTTGTTTTTAAATGAGTTAAGTTAATTAAACTTAATTCTCCAATTAAAAATTAATAATTTCACAACCTACCAATAGCTGTCTTATTCTTTCTCTTCAAATTTATATTTATAATATTTTCTAAGTCCTCCAATTACTTATTATTACAGATGGTCTCCAAATCTGCACGCCTGGATAATCACATTGTCATCGACAGTGATCAGCTAGAGATGTTGGATAGCAGAATAAAGCATTTGGAGGGCAGAGTGGAAAAAAATGAGATTTGGAGTAGACGTTACAATCAGCAATACTTTGGACTCATAAGTCAAAAAGTTGGTACCTCCATCAAGGCGATCAAAGAATTCTTCTTACATGACATTCTGATCAGGGGACACAAACTCGATGTGAATTTAGCCAAAGACATCGTCTTCAATATCAAATCTATTCACTGGTTAAAATTCGACTGTCTAATCATCACTTTTGGCAGCCTTGAGCATGTTGCCTTAGTGAAAGAAACACGAGGAAATTTAAAAAGCTTCCGTCCCCATGGAAAAATTATTGGCCTACGTGACGATCTCACACAACTTCAGTTCAAACAAAACATGTTAACTAGGTCTATCGTTGAAAAACTCAGAAAGCTCTGCCCAAACGCAAACATAGTGCATTATGCCTACAATAAGTTAAAATTTAATGGTAGAATCTCACTTTCTAGCACTTGGACTGAACACGATTTCAATTATGTTAAGACCCATTTTGGTGATAATGTCGGGGATCAGAACATTGATGCTGGGCAAATACAAAATTCTAACAATAGTCCCCTCAATAATAGTAACAGCGCAAATATTGGTAGCCCCTCATTAATAGCCAACCCTGCCACTGGTAATTGCAACAACTTTCGTAACTCTAATCACAACTACAACAACCAAAACATTAGTTATTCTAAAAATACTCATTTTTCCAAAAAATATAAAAATACCACTTACAATAGTTCTACTTTTTCACGTCAGCAAGCACTTGGGCATTCCAAAAAAGGTAAACAAATGCCCTATGCACCAGTTGGGTCTCAGCCTAATTTATCAAATGTGCAATCTTCTTCCATTGCTAATGGTTCACAACAATTCAGTCCAAACACACCTCATAATAGCCAGGGTCAGCCTAACTTTAGTAGTAATTCGCCATATTCTCCGGGTTGTGGGTATTCTAATTAGTAGTTTTTTAGTATAAACTAAATTTGCTCTATAATATTTTTTACTTTTCCTTTGTTTAGATCAATATACTATTGTTAAGTCTGTTATTACTTTTGTGTACACAAAGTTAAAGGCCTCATGTTCTACGGTATTTGTGCTGTTACTCAACAAATTACACTTTACATTTTTCTGCAGTCTATAATCTATATTTGTATTTGTCGATTTCTTCTAAAATCTTAATCACATAAACTAAAATATATTAAACTTAATTTTGCCTAATATGTACCAGCATTTAATAAATCTGACTCACAGCATTAGCATCTTAATATTTGTATTTAATGTTAATATAGCTCAATACATTGGTACATAACTGACACATAACAAATGCGCCTATATCAGTTAATATAATACTTAAAACAACTTTACCAGTATCTAATTATATGTTTGCTTATTCTTTAAAAAAATTTTTAAAATTAAAAAATTTTGTCTTTTTTACACTCTTTCATAGTGCATATCTTTACTCTTATGGTTCTTTTTTATAATTAAGAACTAGCCTCTTCCTTCAGCTTTTTCATAATAGCAATAGTGCATAACATTGGTCGCCACATATCTAGTTAATCCTGTACAGATAATATACACTTTCATTAGCACATTGTAGGTTTGCTACAAGGCCGCGCAGTTCATAAAAAATTTTTTATAATTACCCTAATAATCAGCGTTATTCTTATAACACATTATACATGCATTAAAGTTTTTACGCATTAATTTTATGTCTATACTACTCTCGTACTTATTCAACTTTGTTTCAGCTAATTCTAGTCTTATTACACTTGTATACTTATTTATAGCTTTGTTTATATTTTTACTCGTTGGGTTTTTCTATTGTAATAATTTTAATTTAATATTAAGTTTCATAATTAGTTACTGATTTATATAATAAACGTTATAGTATCCTTACAACTCTTATTACACTCATTATTACCTCAACCTAACTTTATGTCTAACACAAATACAATCGGGGTCAGTACCGTAGTTGTACCCTTAGAAATGTTACGGGACCCGATTAACAGTGTAGTGAGCGTTTCGGGCACTGTTGATCGCACAGCTACTAATGCTCCGGAGTCCGGTGTGGTCGCAGGACTGGGCACTGGGCACTGTCATGTGACCAGTTCTCGGGTCACCACCACTGTAATGCAGGGTGGTGGGACTGTCTGGCAAAATAATAGGCCTATGTTCCAAACCTACATTTCAAAAAGGGATAATCTGTATTATAGTATCAAAGAGTGTAACAATAGAGAGTTCATAATTACATATAATTCAGATAAAGAAAATCTTACTACACAATGTCATAATAAACGTTGTAATACTTGTCCACTAATAGGTAATGATCCACATATTCACACCTATGCTACTAATAGAAAAATCTTGCCTAATATTAAACAAAAATACAACTGCTGTACAAAAAACTTAGTTTATATTATTTCATGTAAAAAATGTGGTATGCAATATGTGGGTGAAACTCTCCGTATGCTTAAAACTCGTATTACAGAACATAAGCGTGATATAATCAAAAATGAAAAAGACAGTTTCCTGGTTAGACACTTTAATTCGGAAGGTCATTCAGTTAATGATATTAAGGTACACATTCTTGAAAAAATAGAGGGCCATAAAAATGAACTCATTAATCGAGAAGATTTTTGGATTAGAGCTCTAAACACAGCTTTTCCATTTGGTTTAAATGATAAAATTAAAGGCTATGGTATTATTTCTTTTAATAAAGATCCTAGAAATCATAAAAATCATCCCTACTTTGACATTAAATTTCCTAATAATAGAACCATCAGAAAACGTAAAAAACATAGAGCTCGTAAAAGTAGAACTAGTGATTTTAAGCTTATTGACAATATTATTGAATTAATTAAAGACCCAAAGGTTGAAATCCGTCAAATATATACTGCTTTTATTACTCTGTCACTTAATAACATTAAAATTATTCTAAACCAACTTCATAAATTGAAAATTAATAATTGTATTAAATTAGCAATTAATGCTATGATTGCCTTTAGACTAAAACATAAAGTAACAAAAGAAAATGATATGGAAAATAATAGCACTAAGCCCTTATATATCAGAACGCATTTTATTAACAAGGGATTGGACTTAATCAAATATTATAATATTTTTAAAGATAAAAATCTTTTGTCGCTTATTCCTATTAACGATATAAAAAATATGCCAAATATTAAAATCGCTTATTTTTATAATAATAATATCGGTAGTATCATTTGTAACTATAATAAATTTCTTAAAGGGTTAAACCCAGATAAATTATTGCAAATTTTACGTAATAAATGTGAGTGTCTTTCCTCTAAATTTTGTGATAATACTCTTGGACATATTATTACTGGTGATTTAGAAATTGTTAATAATATAACGTTAAGATCCATACTTGCAAAAGGAACTAAATTTAGATTACCAAAACCGGTTAATTGGAATGACGTTATTGACTCTATTAAGGTCTCTTTAGATAATATTAACAACTCTCTCAGTAAAAAATATAAAATAAATAGAATAGACTTGGAATCATTTAATAAAAAAGTTTTATTGATTGTAAACAACCGTATACGATTTTGGAGAAATTTGCATAAGAACTTGGTTAGTCCAAATGTAGATTACATATCTGATAATGATATTCGTATTATGTGTAAACTATTACATAATAAATATATTATTACACCTGCCGATAAGGCCACCAACAACTTTGTGTTTATATGTAAAAAATTTTATGTCATTATGATGTGTAACGAGCTTGGTATCAGCTTTACACAGAAAAACCTTAATATTTCAGGCAATCATATTTATGAATATAATCAAAATATAAATGAAACATGCTTAATAAATAAGCATTCCGAATTTGCTGAATTATTTAACTGTAATATTTCGGATGACTGTAAAAAACTTCCAATTCTTTTTGGCAATGCTAAACTACATAAAAAACCTGCAAAATTAAGATTTATTGCAGGCGCCAGTAAATCTAGCACAAAAAGCATTTCTTTACTACTCCAAAAAATATTAACATTTTTTCAAGACCATTTTCATAAATATTGCAACTCTTTAAAAGATAAAATTGGAAATATGCACTGGTCCATTAATAATAGTCTACAGGCCATAGAAAAACTTCAAGATAATGAAAATATTACATGTATTAATAGTGGAGATTTTAGTACCTTGTATACAAACTTTGAGCATCCAATTATCTTTGATTGCCTCTTTAACCTTATTGATCTTCTTTTTAAAAATTCTAAAAAACAATATCTATGCGTTGGCTATAATAACACTTTTTATGTAGATAATAATATTACTTGGAAAAATACGTTTTCAATTAACCAAATCAAAAGCCTGGTTAAATTTGTTGTAGATAATTGCTATATAAAATTTGCTAATGCTATTTTTAAACAAAAATCTGGTATTCCAATGGGGGGTAATGCTTCACCACAAATAGCAGATCTGGCATTGTCTTTTATGGAATTTAGCTATTTAAAATCTAACCCTCGAGATCGCACAATACTTTCTACCACAGTTAGGTATGTAGACGATATATGTGTAGCCAACTGTTCGGATTTCTTAAATATTAGTAAAAATATATACCCTAATTGTTTACCTCTTAATGACA
Source organism: Microlaimidae sp. YZB2_3 (assembly GCA_030248175.1). NCBI lineage: Eukaryota > Metazoa > Nematoda > Chromadorea > Desmodorida > Microlaimidae > Microlaimidae sp. YZB2_3. The sequence continues at coordinate 8,317 of JASAMX010026931.1, forward strand.
CCACTGTCTCTTCAAAGCATATCAATTACTTAGATTTATCTATCAAAATAGAAAACTATAACTTAAATATAGATATTTATAATAAAACCGATGATTTTAAATTTCATGTTATCAGGTATATTAATAAAGATAGTAATGTCAGTAATAGGTTAGGATCTGACATATTATATGGGCAATTAATTAGATTTATCAGAATATGCTCCAATAAAGATTATTTCATAAATAAAACTAAAGAATTATTTTCGCAATATCTCTCACTGGGCTATAATAAAAATGTAATTATAGATACTTTTATGCGATTTTTCAAAAACTATAGGGCTGCTCTATTTAAGTTCCAGTTATATAAGAAAAAAGATGCATACATATTTGCTAATTCTTGCTTTATATAATTGTATATAATTATCCTAATTTATGTAATTTAACTGTTATTAAATATTCCTGTATACAAATTCATGTAATATACAGTATAATAGATAACCTGCGCTTCCGCCCAAGACCATATTTTAATTATCCATTCCCAAGTATAAACTTTCATTCATTTAGAAAAAGGTGCACCTTTATCTTTTCTACGTTGCATATCGGTTATATACAACTATAACAATATATTTTATTATTTAAAGGTATTAACTTAGTTATATTAGTTCTTTATTAAATTTTAGATAGTTACCCACTGGTTCTAACATGTTTACAATGTATTAAACATAAAACATTTGCGTGACCCATTTTAATAACTGAAGCTCCGTCGTGACCCATTTTAGTAAAATCCAAGCTCTTAGTCTTTTTTATCTTCTTCATTCCTGCGGTCGTTGGAACTTTTTGCGGAGTTGTTTTAATTTTAAAGAATTTTAATTTGTAAACTAATTTTGAAAAATTTTTTATTAAAAAAGAATTAATTTTTATAAAAATTATTGTTGTATTTTTTCTGCCAGCATATGGTCTACAGTTTAAAGGTATGCAATTATATATGAATATTATTTTATGTTCATCACATAAAACTATAATATATATCTATTATAACAAAAATTGGTATAAATATTTTATATGTTTTTGTTAATATCTAGTAGAAATTTGGCCATATTATACTATATTAAATACTTCAAAACTTTAAAAGGATTAAAATTTCAAAAATTAAAATTAAAAAATGGTTGCACATCTGGCACCTAATTTTAATGCAATTAGTATAGTTATAGCATGTTTAAAATTTAAACCCTTATCAACTATTTCTTAAACTTTCTACCTATTGCCATATAGTTAATAGCTATAAATACCATATTACCAAATTATATATGCATTGTCACCTCTGTTGTTTATTTACTCTCTACACTTCTTAATTTAAAAAATCGTAGGGGAAGTTCCCCTACTTATAATCCATAAAGTAGAATCACATTTTTTAATAATATACCATCTTTAGCAAGTAACCAAATTCAAAATGTAATAAACTTTATAGCCAAAAACTTTATTATTCTCTTATTATAAGTATATAAGTTTAGATGGACAGCGCTAATTTAGAAAATGTGGGGTCCGGGGGACAAAAACGACCTTTAGAAGAGGACTCGCCTCAGGTTAGTGCAGTTTTTACATAAATTATAAAACTATCAGTAAGGTGGTAAATAAGTAAGAGACAAATTACTAATAGTATGCATAACACAATTTTATGTAACTAATCATATTGATTGTATTGTGTTGTAAAGGACTAGAGGAAAGAACCTCGCTGAGGAGTCGCGCTTTACTCTGGTCTTGTATATAGTCTATACGAGTTTAAAGCGACGAAATAGGCTATAATGATAATTTGCTATATTCAATAAACCTTTTTCAGTCAATATCTTAAATCTTAATAATTCTACATATGTTTAACATCTACTTAATTTCTATAAAAAATTTACTAGATATATTCTTAGCAAATTATCATATGTTTATATTTGTTTACTAATAAGAATGAAATTAAAAATATGTTTAACCAAGTATATGTCAATATTAATATAGTGATCAGGTTTAATTTTTTAAAAAAGGAGAATATTTCTTAAAAACTCTCTTTATATAACAGTAGACATGATGCATCTACTAATTATTAGAACATAGTTTAATACATAACTATTTTATAGTATAAATACTATTATGAATACTCTCCTTTAAAATTCGTACACTAAATATTAGAATATAGTTTAATACATAACTATTTTATAGTATAAATACTATTATGAATACTCTCATTTAACATTCGTAGTTTTTTTCTTACAAAGATAAGAAGATATATACTTTAATAAACATTCAATAATAAAAACTCTTCATAAATAATACATTACACATTTAATTAAAATAAAACATAATCACAACAATATATAAACATTATCCAATTCAATTTCTCACAAAAATTACATTATATTAAATTCTATTTATATTTTTTCATTATTTTAAAAAAATTTTTTATCCTTTTTTCACTATCATCTATTCATTTTAAATGCCCAACTAATGCTATCATACTACATAAGTTTTCACTTCCTTATTTTATTTACAGTTTCCATTTCATCTCATTTTGTTTTTCATAATGTTTTATAAAAAACATTAAAAAAAAAATAATTTTTTTATATTTATTACTGTTTATGCTATATTTTTTATAAAATCCCAATATATACGTAAACACCTTTCAATATAATCTAAAATAAATAATACATATAAACTGTAACACAAACACTGTATAAATTTATATATGTGGGGATTTGCCCTAATATAAAAATAAGCAATTTTAATAGCTTTATACATATGCATGTGCATATATACTGTATAGCCATTTATATATATTTACATTATTACACTATAAACTAAACAATAAGCTATAAACATATTTTAAATATATATATATATATATGGTACTTGGGTGTTTACAAATCCAAATATAATATTTCATCTTATTGTCATATATAAGGCTTATATATTATCTACATTTCTATTTGTTAAATTCTTACTATTATGTTTGTACATATAAATTTTCAACATTACCAGTACTATATATATATTCTTTATAATCTTATAATTATCTTTATAATCTTATAATCTTATCATATCCCCTCTTCCCTTCCATTACAGTTACGCATAATGCATAAGGCGTGCAAAATGCATAATCTGACAAGAAGCGGGGTTCTGTGTTAGTGTTAAAATATTTTTTCTTTGAAGTACGCGCGTTTCCCCGTCAGACATAGCTTACAGTATTCCGCCCCCCCCCCTCCCCGCGTTTAGTTATAAAAATAAATCTGGGGTAGCTGCACTCATAAAGCGCGATTAACCGAGGCTTAATCAACGATTGTTGATTGGCTTTTGCATTGGCTCACATAATATAATATAAATTGGTAAAAGAATCTATTCCTTTAAATAATGATTAATAATGTAAAATAAACTTATAACATAATCAAACATACAGAGAAATTAAATTTTGAAACTTTGTGGTAAAGTAACCATTTGTTCTTTGAGAAAATATCACGTGCAAAGAAACACATGACGGAACTAAATAATAATTGGTTACATAACCGCTGAAAGCTTTTTTTTATTTTTCTTGTTCCCTGTTTATTTCTTCCTGACAGAGAGCGGTTACACCCTAAATTTCAGCCAGGAACACCTTAGCTTTAGTTTTTTTTTAAATTTTGTTAATAAAAATAAACCTGGTATACTAACACGATAGTAAAAACCCTCCCGGAAACGGAAATTTAAACGGAAATTGTTTAGTGTTAATATCCATTACAGAGTTATAACGTTATGGAATCACTTTTAGCCAATTAGTGCTCATGAAAACGAGATCTTTGATTCATTGTAGATTAGATTTATTTTTCGCAAGCACTAATTGGCTAAAGAAAATTTCATTAGCTCCTTCCACAACCATTCCCACAGAGCAAAACATATATGACGTGATCATAAATACTATATGACCTTTTGAGGGTCCTTAAAATCCTGACGTGAACAAAATTATTCTAATAAATATATTTTTAATATTTTATTTTATTTACAGCTTTTGTACAATATATAATATTACACAAAAATACTTCAAAGGTGCAGTGTACTAATTCATGATATATGTTTTAAGGCTGTTTGTTGGGTGTCTGGTAAAGATTTCCACAACAACAATTTTGAGGGGTGGTATAATCCTCCAACCTCCTCCCCTGCCCACCTATACACACAGCTATGAAATTAATTAATGTTTTTGCATACGGCCAAAATATTGATGTAGGATACCAGCTAGGAACAATACCTAAGCACATTTTTGCCTGCAGCTTTTTTCTAAGCATAAGCGAAATTTAAAATTCATTCTAAACTTAATCTAATAAATGCGCGACAAAAGTTTCACTTAATTTTTAGGTTTTGCTTAGGCTTAGTAAAACGTAGGCTTTGACTTAAGCTGCGAGGGTTATTTTGCAGAGGTGTTTTCTGGCACCTTTGCCTTTGAGAAAAACACTTAAAAAATTAATTTTGAAAGAAAATCTTAACTCTTTAATATAAAAAAACATTAGTTTTTTGTTCTTTTTGCAAAAGAAAATAAAAATAAAACTTTAGGACCAAAAACAAAACGATTTGTAGACAAAAATAAAAAAAATTTTGTTTTCAAGAATTTTGCGGTTGTGTACTTTTTGCCTGTTCGCAGTTATAAAACAAAAACAAAAAAAAGGGAACAAATTTCCTCGCGGAAATTTTTCCGAAGAACACCGCTTGATATATTGTTTTAAATGCGATTTTTCAAAAAAAATTTTAATAAACGGTTTTTAACAAAAGTTAACAGAACCATTGATACTTAAAAGTTTAAATTTAATATTTGATTCAATTCTGAAAAGTATTAGATGAATAATACCAAAAATATATAATACTATATATTATATTAAGGAAAAATATGCCACTCCCTACCAGAAGTGAAACAATTTTGTGCCATTTTGTGAGCACTGCCATTAATTGTGATGCCCAAAAAATGGCAAAACAACTGCCATTAATTGGGCAATTGTCGTGTAAATGGGCACTGCCTGAAAACTAGCAGTATTTTCGCGAAACCAGACACAACCAGCCAATCACAGCAAACCAAAAGGTACAACTTTTAATACCCACCAAGTTAATGTTTTAACGTATCTTAATATATTTTTAGAAGCCGAGTCATCTGTCGTCAGAACGGTTTTAACCTAAAACCGTTTAGACGATTAAAGAAACCGAGCCCTTTTTAAATAATAAGAGCTCGGCTCAATTTCGGAATACATAAAACGGTTATTTGATCGAAAACCGTAGTTACCCCAATTTTGTGGTGTGGTTGAGTCGTTAAAAATTCACAAAAATACAATTGTAGTTGTAAACTTTTGCCTTTGATTAAGTTGAATTTTAATGAGGTTTTTCTTTTTAAAGCAGCAAAAAAATACAAGACACTATAAGTCGTCTTTTCATACATAATGTTTCTTAAAAACACATTTTTAAATTCATAGCAAGCCCTTAAAAATTCAGTATTTAAAATTGGACCCGGTTTCAAGCTTTTTTCATTACTGCTGTCAAATTTTTAAAAAAATTTAAAACACTTGCCACTGAAAGAAACTTTTAAAATTGAACTTGTAAAGTTAATAACATAAGTCAAAAAAATGGGGTAGCTGCGGTTTTTCATCAAAACCTGGTTATGCAGTTATGCACCCCAAAAAAGCCACTCTTCCCCATAAAGAAGAGAGCTCGGATTAGTCGTCTGAACGAAGTTCAGTGAAGACCGTCCTGACGACAGGTGAATCTGCTTCTAAAAATATATTAAAATATGTTGAAACATTAACTCGGTGGATATTTAAATTCGTACCCTTTGCTTTGCTGTGATTGGATGGTTGTGTCTGGTTTCGCGAAAATACTGCTAGTTTTTAGGCAGTGCCCATTTACACGACACTTGCCCAATTAATGGCAGTTGTTTTGCCAATTTTTGTGCATCGCAATTAATGGCATATTTTTCCTTAATATAATAATACCATTTAAAAAAATCACTGTTTTAAAAATGATGTTTGGTGTTTGATTTATGGTGTGTTTTAGAACATTTTTAATATTACAAAATGTACAATTTAATGAAAGCTTTAGTAATACTACAAGGAAATAAAAAGCCAAGAAAGTGTTATAAAGAACCACTAAAATAAAATTAGTAAGATTAAAATTTAGCAAAGTTTTAAAATAGTTTTGGAGAAAAAAATTAAAAGGACATACTGATAAAACCAGCTACGCAGGAAAACCAACAAAGAACTAGCAAATATAAAATTTACCCTACCAATAAACAAAACCAGCTACACAGGAAAACCAACAAAGAACTAGCAAATATAAAATTTACCCTACCAATAAACATAAACACAGCAATTTATCTGCCAAATAAACTGTTAACAATTACAAAAACACAAACATTCTACTCTACATGTTACTGTGTAGTGTTAATATCCTTTTAATGGTTTAGGAAAATAAAGCACCTGTGGAAAAGGCGGAAATAAAACACATGAACAGAGCAAATGACAAGGAATGTTTATTTATTACGTTATCAGAACTTTTTATAAAACTTAATGTAAACATTTAGAACACTTATTAAATATTTTAAAATTTAAAATCTATTAGAAAATATATTTTGACTAATTTTACATTTATTTCTTTATAATCATGAGATTAATTTAATATATTTCCAAACATGAATAAATTAATAATGCAATTAGATCTTATTTTAATATATTTGGGTTGTCTTTTTGTAATTGCCAGATAATCAACAATATTAGTATATTAGTTTTGTAAATTCACTCTAAATTTACACTTGCTGTTTTCCAATCCATTCTGTACACAAACGTAATAGTAAAAAATCGAGAGTTACATTAATTTACTACGTTATTATTAGAAAATATTTTAAAAGCTTGCAGATTTAAATTGTTGCATAAATAACCATACATCAAATACACAAAATATCAATATTAAGTATTGTAGCCGGGGAGATGATTAAGATAAAATTATAAATTTTATTATATTGTACAGGTCCAGAATATATTAATACAATATACAAAGTAAAATAGTCGTAAAAAACAAGCATAAAATTGAGATATAAAAAATTCACAACTTAAAAAAAAAAACATGTTGTACAGCTTAATTTTTTATTATTAGAAAAATATATCTATGTTAAATTAGATAATTTTGAAATTTTTTAATAAAAATAAAAAATTTGCTTTTTTTGGTGTACTAAGACAAATGTACTAAGACCAAAATTTCTTTTCATCCAAAATTTTGGTGGGCACTGTGTTTTCCCGTACGTTTCCCCCTTCAGCCTGTTAATAGTTACATAAATTCAAAAAAATGGATTGCTGTAAATTGAAACTTATCATTTTTGCTTTATAAAATAAATAATATGTTTTAGGCGTTGTCTGATGAGTTCCTTGCTAAGAAAGTTAAGCAAATAGAAAAAGATGTGTAGAGTTTTTTTAAAACAGCGTGTGGACAAAAATGAGGCGGTGTCACGCAAAGGAAACGTTCGTTTTTTTGGATTTGCAAAAGCTGAAATCAGGACTGATTACAAAACTTTAATTGATTTTTACTATAATGTAATCTTGGAAAAAGGTCTTAAGCTTAGTCCTTCGTTATGTCAAAAGATTAACAAGTCTGTTAAGGACATTCATTAGTTGCCACATGAATGTTTAATTATAGCTCACAATCAAATTCATTATGTGCGTTTGCCGTTTCAAAATAGAAGGAAGCCCCACGGGCGTGAAGATATTCACGTGTAGTCCTACGGTATTCATGAAGATCTAACGGCAGATCGTCACGTAATATGCAAAAAAACAAGGAAATCGTTGCATATGAAAAAACTGTGTCCTTCAGTTAATGTTAGTACGTACTCCTATACTAAGATTAGGGTAGACGACGATATAAGTCTGGCAAGTAAATGGACGGAGGGAGAGCTTTAAAAATTTTTTAATGCTCAAGGAATTCACCTCACGGGTGCAAATACACAGCAAGCATCAAATATAAACGCTACTTTAATGTCCAACACAAACTCTAGAAATCAAAGTAATACATTGTGGCTCCGGCAGGGCGAAATTCCAAAACTGGTTCTACAAATCAAAATAAGTCAAGCAACGTTAAGGCGTCCTATTCGCCAAAATCAACTTTAGTAAACATAACCTTAAAGCCCCAGCCACATTACCTTAAAAATTTAAAAATAAAATATTATGGGTGGCGCGGGAGCGCCACGGGGCGATTTAGCCCCGTGGCGCCGCGCCAACCATAATTAGAGAACGTGGGTAAATTTTAAAATTCAGAACCTTCTTCTTCTTCTTATTATTATTATTATTATTATTATTATTCCAACGCTCCATCCTTAAAAGCGATATTCCTCATTCGTTAGTGATTCATCCAAAATAAACATGGGCTCATAAGAAAGAAGAAGGAATTAAACAACTTTCTTAGGAAGCACTTTTTTGATTTAGGTCCTTGTTATCGATTTATTGATCAAAATAAACAAATTGAAAAATAGACAAATAAAAACTCCCAACCGCACAATAACAGCCTTTTAGCAACAATAAGGATTGTACAGAGCAGACAACCAACATCCCCTCATAAAAACCGCACAAAAAAAGCAGACCGGTTTTAATTGGTGGCAGAAACGGAACCAGTTCCCAGCGCCATCTGCTTCAACCGCTGGAAAACGGCGAAAACAACAGAGTACTTTTTTTAATTCTTGTATTACTGATGACAAAATTAATTCAAAAGTTTTATTTATTAAAAAATAATAATAAGCGTCGGTGGCGCGGGAGCGCCACGCGCCGGTAGATAATCATCGGTGGTGCGAGGGTGCCACACTGCAATTTAACCCACCGCACACCGCGCCAACTATACTTAGAGAACGTGAGTAAATTCTGTAATTCGTGTTCATCATCTTTTTTTATTATTATTTTTACTTTAGAATTATAATTGCAATCATTGGCACACGGCATCGCGCCAACTATATTAAGAGAACGTAGGTAAACTTTGTCTGGAGCGCCACTGCACCGCACTAACTATAATTAAACAACGTGGGTAAATTTCGTAATTTAAATTCATCATCTTCTTATTATTATTTTTTATTTAAAAAAGTATATCTCAGCAACGGAATGATTATAAACATATGTCATTGCGCAGCTAAAACTATAGTTTATTAGGCTATTTTTTAATTTAATTCAAAAAAAGTGGTAAACTAGCCATGAAAAATGCTCTAAGAATAGAGCAGGAAAAAGAAGCGATTTTTCCCCGGGCGTATGCTTAGACAGAAAAAATGTGGACTAGTCTGAGATGGACATTACGTGGACTATAGAAAATTTGCATTTGGTTTGGGCAGCTGCTCACTAAATATAATTTCTACCATATGATAATGATTTGTTTATACATTGATCTAATCACAGAGCACTGTTGCATTTTTTTAGTTTGATGAAATGTCAATTGAAAAAATCATACTCACAGCAATCTTTGACAAGCGCCGCGAAATCGCCACTTTTTCAATTTGAAGGTTATATTTGTATGTGTAAGAAACAACTATAAATTTGAAAAAGTGGCGATTTCGCGCTTGTCAAAGATTGCTGTGAGTATGATTTTTTCAATTGACATTTCATCAAACTAAAAAAATGCAACAGTGCAGTGTGATTAGATCAATGTATAAACAAATCATTATCATATGGTAGGAATTTTTATTTAGTGAGCAGCTGCCCAAACCAATTGCAAATTTTCTATAGTCCACATAATGTCCATTTCAGACTAGTCCACATCTTTTCTGTCTAAACATACGCCCGGGGAAAAATCGCCCCTTTTTCCTGCTCTATTCTTAGAGCATTTTTCAAGGCTAGTATAAAATAAATAAAAAATCAATTTCCTTAAAAAATTTTAAACATCTAATTAATGCAATGCAGTGTGTGGTTTTTAACAAAAAATGGGTGAAATTATCTATCCTTGCTATGGCAGCTTTTATGCTAATGTATGTATGCATTTGCATATGTATTTACATATGTAAATGCATACATACACAAATTCCAACTTATATTGGAACAGATTTTGAATCAGAAACAACTATTAGTCCTACTGAATTTTTGTGCCTCAATGCAAGGCGAAGCTTCCGTCCAAGTCTAGACAATGCTGATGAAATCTCAGATCCTGATTTTGAGCCTGTTTGCAGTTAAGCCAAGACTTTTTTAAAGCCCTGGAAAAAAGGAATCTTGCCGTTGGAACAGTATTGGCAGACTTGGAAAGATGAATACTTAAAAAGTCTAAGAGAAGACACTCAGCTACAGCACTTACAATTCAGAATTACTATTGATCAAGTTCCCCATGTTTGACATATTGTAATTTTGAAAGACTCAAGTCCTAGAGCCACCTAGAAAACAGCAAAGATTGTTGGCTTCAAGCAAAGTGATAAAAATATGATTAAAGCTGCTGAAATTCTAACTCCAAGTAGAAAGAAAATTATGGCGCACAATAAATCTGTTGTTTCCTTTAGAAGCTGAATTTCAAAGTGAAACCAAGTCCAAAAATGAAGAAAAAGTGCCTAATGTAAATAATATACAAAACAATGTCGATTGTAGTATCTTAACTAATAAAAGTGAGCAAAATTTTTTGAGACAACAAAACTTTCCGTCTGTTAATACAAAAAGATGTTACTGAAGATAAGTGTGAAGCTGCCATAGCTGCTCCTAAAAGGATAAAAACTTTATTTAACCATGGAAGCAATTAAAAATTATAAACCTACAAACGGCTCAACTATAGTTCATTTATTGAAATAATATTGCAACGTTTCGATTGTCACACAATCATCATCAGGCAGGTATCTAAGCTACAGAAATTAAGCAAGTTATCACATTATAATAAAACATTAAGGTTACACAGAAATAAAACCGCCATTAATGATAAACATTAAGGTAAAAGACAATAATATTAAAATATAGAAGGACAAAGTATAGCAGTAAAAACCAAAATAAAATGCAAAACTAAAGCTAAAGTCTTCCTAGGCTGAAATTAAGGGCGTAACCGCTCTCCGTCAGAAAGAAATAAAGAATAAACGCGTGAGCAAAAAAAAATTTCAAAAAGTTGTCAGCGGTTATGTAACAAATTGTTATTTAGTTGCGTCACATGTTTTTCTGCACGTGATATTTTTTCAAAGAAAGAGTGGTTACTTGAACACCTTGCTATTTTCACTCTGATGGAATTAATCTTTAGTTTAACGGCTGAATTATAATTAGACAAATAAATTTTTTTTAAAGATAAATGAAAACTAAATTTTTGTAAAACACTGGCCAACAATAATTTTGTACTAAAAATATTTATATGTTTTTAATAAAAGTTTTTTTGACAAAGATTAATAAAACGTAAAACTATAAAATACAAAAGAAAACAAATAATTATCAAAAACCCCAGGTACAAAGCGAAGTAAACAAACAAGATACACACCTTAAGAAAACTAGATAAAACTATAAAAAAAATGAAAAATAAAGTAAATTTAGTTTATTTTTAATTTTTAATTTTTCGTTTTTCCTGTAGTTTTATTTAGTTTTCTTAAGGTGTTTATGTTGTTTGGTTACTTTCGCTTTGTACCAAGGGTTTTAGATAATTATTTGCTTCCTTTTTTATTTAATAGTTTTAAGTTATTAACCTTTGTCAAAAACACTTATTAAAAACAATCTGTTATATAATTATTTTTAGTACAAAATTATTGTCGTTTAAAAAATTTTAATTTTCACTTATCTTTTAAAAAATTTTATTTGTCTAATCATGTTTCAGCCGTTAAACTAGTTTCGCATTTTATTTTGGTTTTTTACTGCTATACTTTGTCCTTTCATATTTTAGTATTACTGTCTTTTACATTAATGTTTATCATTTATCGCGGTTTTATTCTTTGTGTAACCCTAATATTTTATTATAATATGATAACTTGCTAAAATTTTGTAGTTTAGATACCTGCCTGATGATGATTGTGTGACACAATCGAAATGTTGCATTATGATTTCAATAACTGTTTTATCGACGATTTTCTTGTTCATTATAAGATGTCGCTTCCCAAAAAATCAAAGCTTTCATCATATAATTCATTCTATAAAAAACCGTTGCAAAAGTTTATTTTTGTTTGATAACATGTTGTGTTACTACAAATTTGCTATTATTGGCTCCTTTTCATTTAAATGTTGGGACAAACTAATAATTCATGCTTTACATCAAAATTTGTCATTATTATTATTAAGTTTGTTGGACAACTATGGTACTTTCTGTGTTGCTTTTTTTGCATTATAATGGTTTTTAAATTTATTATTTGCTTTAAGCGGCAACGGCATGCATTATTTTATTTAAAATATGGAATTTGTACCTGCCATAATGCTTTTATTTTAATTTTTTGTTATAGAGTCCAAATTTATTCAATTCGGTTTCATTTTATGGTTTTTTGGGGGTCATTTTTTCCAGCTTATTTGTGTTCCTATTGTTTCCAGCTATTATTTATTGTAGATTTATTTTTCAATATATTTCAATTTTCTAATTGCTGTTTAGATACACCACCTATTATGTTATTGATGAATTTGTGTGGAAAATGCTTATTGGTTTAAATGCTGTGTTAAGCCCTCTGCCCTTTTTTGGTTGGTGTACCAATCCCCGTGTTTTTGCCTGGGTCTGGAGTAACAGTAATCCAGAGTTATTGCGACATGATAGTATTGCATTTTTCAATCGATCAATGGGTAAAATTTATTGTGTGTTAGTTTTTTGCAATGCTGTGCATGGCACATTGGTAAAGAAGATTATGGTAAGATGATAAAAAGTCTTGTTACAGTGTTGATTACAAAAACAACACTTTTTGTTTATGATAATCTTGTGATTATTTTTTATTTTGTTTGGGAGTGTCGTGAAGAGCGAAATTAATATTTTTTTTTAAATTATTAAAAAAATAATTTTTAACTAAAAAATTACTTTTGAAATTAATGTTTTATCTAATAAATTTGCGTGCGATAAAAAAATAAAATTGTGAAATAAACATTTTGAATCATGTGGATCTGTTTATAACTTTCATTTGTTTGATCAAGTGTTGATAACATGTTTTTATTAATCTAACGTCGGCATGTATTTTATTTTTTATATGGATCATTTTAATATTATTCTAAATGCTAATAAACTTTAATTGGTTGCGAATAAAGACAATAAATTGTTTTTTTTTTTCTTTTTTAAACAATGTTGGATTACATCTATAAACAATCGATAGATTAAAACAACAATGACTAAATTAAATATGCTTCCACTGCGTGAACAAACTCTGCAACATATATTTGTTTCTTTTTTAAATCAATTCTGGCTTGAAAAAATAAGACAACGACGCCAACCAAGTCAAAGAACTGATAAGCAAACTGAATGCCAATAGCGACAAAAAGAGCGACTCCGCCATTATGGACTTTTTTTTCAATGGGAACTGCCAGAGGCTTCAAACCCAGATTGTTGAAAGTAAAAGTAGCCAGCACGACACTTCCTAATCACATCAAGAGGTCTGGTGCTATTTTGAAAAATGAAGTTCAAGGTGTGTTTGTCCGCCCCTCTCTAACCATTGACCAAAGAACTGTACAAGTTAAATTACCAGTAACTCTTAAAATGCATTGTGATAAGTACCTCAAAAGTCTATGTATGTTACAATAATTTGAGGAACCCTTATTTATATGACAGTATTGCCAAAAAAAATTTTATGGAGGATAAGATGATGAGATACTGTATAGGAATTTGTGCAATCTTCTTCCAACACAGTGAAAATTAGTGCCTTCACAATAGCCAAAATCCTCCTATTTAAACGGAAATTGTTTAGTGTTAATATTCTTTACAGAGTTATAACGTTATAGAAACACTTTTAGCCAATTAGTGCTTATGAAACAAAAAGAGATCTTTCATTCGTTGGAGATTAATTGGCTAAAAGTGATTTTCCCATACACTAATTGGCTAAAAATGATTCTATTAGTTCCTCCCACAACCATACCCACAGAGCGAAACCTATATGACGTGATCATTGCAGAATTTGATGTTTTAACCTCAGGAAATGATGCCAATTATAACAATGTCTTTTTTTGATTTTCTGTTAATTACAGAAAGTTTGCTGTTACAAGAAATAATCAACAATTAACTCGATACTTTAAATAATTAGACCTAACTAAATACTTAGACCAAAAAAGTTAATGAGGAAAGTGGTGTTCTAGCGCTTTTAAAAAAACGCATTAAATGTCTGAGATTGAAATTAGTGCAAAATATGAAAACATTGAGATAACAGCATGCGATGTATTTTTCAAAAATCTTGACGTCAGAGTTATCTGTCTTTATAGACGCCCTTTATAACCAACACACAGGAAGACGATCTTATATTTGAGTTATTGAGATACCTAATTTGTAATTTTAGAGGAACTGTTATATTAACTGGGGATTTTAAACCTTCCAGGTACCAGCTGGTGTAGTATGGATATAGTTTCCAATTATCAAAACAAACTTAACTGGCTTATTTTATTTAGTGAATTAGGACTCCCCCAATTATTAAAATCACCTACAAAAAAAGAAAATGTCTTGGAATTACTCCTTACAACAGATGTAGATATTTTTTTTCAGCTAAAATTGCGCCGAACTTTTTAAATTCAGACTATTTTTCAATGATGTTCGATTGAAGGGCTTGCTTACTCAGGGGTTGTTTTTGAATTCCTAAAAGCGGAGCTCCGCTTCGGAGCTCTGGGAAACATCACTATGAGATAAACTATGAAAATAGGTTGGTTTTTTGAAACTTGAAAAACATTCAAATAGAAGAAGTACTACTGATCTTTACAAAATACATAAAATAATAAATGGCAAATCATGTCTTCAGTCAAAAGATTTTTTTGTTTTAACACAAATCAAACTTGAGGACATCCCTTTAAATTGCAAATTGATTTGTGACCAAATTGACCAGTTGGTTTGTGTCTGTAATTAACCTAGCATTACAAATTGGGTCCGCGGTCCCGCCGGGAAATCAGATTTCGTTATAAAACCCTATATTTTTACCAAATTTTTTCGGAAACCGGAGATTAAACTACTATATTAAAACAATTTCGCGTATTTTTGTTGATGTTTGACCATTATTTAGAGCTGAATTAGGCGTAACTTAGGTTTCTCATATGTAAATTTTTTTTGGTTAATCAGAAAAAACAAACATTTTGTGATACTTAATTAAATACATAAAGACTACGAAAATTTTTCAAGTAAATGATTTAATTGTATATAGTATTTCCAGTTTCAAAAATAATACGAAAAAATACAGTTAATTTGAGAGGAACATTGTTTCGTGGTGGGACCGCCGACCCAATTTTTGTTATGCTAGGTAGGTCCAGTGATTTTATGTTTAAAAAAGAAGCCTTGGTAGCCAATAGTTTTTTAGTTTTAGTCTTGTTGCAATTTAATTGGAGTATTAATTGTGATTTTTTAAATAAAAGTATCAAAAAGATAAAAATTGATAATGTGTGTTGTGTTGTGTGATTGACTTTTTTATTGCAACTTAATTAGATTTAATGAGTTTATGATAAATAGATAGATTATAATAAATAGTTTAGTCCATAGATCGACGAATTGTAAGGCTGGGGGAAAAAAGGAATTACCTTCCTAAAAAAAGAAAAGTCAAACTGCCAACAACCCAAACCCTCAAAAACTTGGGGTATACCCCAGATATTCCCATTTAAAATATGTTAAGTTCCTTTAACAAACCTGGGAACACCCCCACTACTTTAATTTTACGCCATTCTGGCGGCAGTAATTTTTTTGGGTGAATTTACAAAATGGGACTTTTAGTGGGTGGCGGAAAAAAAGCACCCATGGCAAAGGCGAAAAAAAGCACCTGTGCGCAAGATGGAAAAAAAGCACCCAAAAAAGCGCATGACAAGTATCGCACAGCGGCGTTTATTTACTACGTTATAAGTATATTATTACGTTATAACTTATTGTAAAGTATTACGTTATAAGTTAGTAGTATGTATGCATTAATAGTTTAATATATTTTTAGACTTTTATATTTGGTTTATAAACATAAATTTAAATTTAAAAGTATTCGCAAAGCAAATAAATAAAAAATGAAATAAAATTGATTTTGATCTGCTGGGTAATAAATGCCAGAAATCTGTGTTTGCTTTAAATTTGAACACTTAAAATTTAAACTTCAAATTCTTAATATGCGATTTTTCTATTAATAATTACAATACTATAAAATTTTTGAGATAAAAATTTTCACACCTTCTAATTTAATTTGTTAAATTTAGCAGCTTTTTTAGTTTATATTGGCGGTGTTAGTTAGTTTTAACATATTTACACGGTATTCACAAAACTTTGGACCGGGTGCATTTCGACTGGTTTCTTCAGCTTTGGTCAGAAAACTGTACCGGGTCCACTTTTTGGACCGAATTTAGTACTTTATATTGTCATCGCACGCTTTCATTAACTTGTTTTAACAAAATTTTATTCAAAATCTTGTTTTAGGTGAAATACAAACAATTCATACTTTTTTGTTGTAAAAATACACTTTTGATAATTTTTAGTAGACTAGCCTTGAAAAACGCTCTAAGAATAGAGCAGGAAAAAGGGGCGATTTTTCCCCTGGCCTATGTTTAGACAGAAAAGATGTAGACTAGTCTGAGATGGACATTATGTGGACTATAGGAAATTTGCATTTGGTTTGGCCAGCTGCTCACTAAATAAAAATTTCTAGGATATGGAAATGATTTGTTTATATATTGATCTAATCACACAGCACTGTTGCATTTTTTTTAGTTTGATGAAATGTCAATTGAAAAAATCATACTCACAGCGATCTTTGACAAGCGCGAAATCGCCACTTTTTCAATTAGAAGGTTATATTTGTATGTGTAAGAAACAACTATAAATTTGAAAAAGTGGCGATTTCGCACTTGTCAAAGATTGCTGTGAGTATGCTTTTTCCAATTGACATTTCATCAAACTAAAAAAAATGCAACAGTGCTGTGTGATTAGATCAATATATAAACAAATCATTATCATATCGTAGAAATTTTTATTTAGAGAGCAGCTGGCCAAACCAAATGCAAATTTCCTATAGTCCACATAATGTCCATCTCAGACTAGTCTACATCTTTTCTGTCTAAACATAGGCCCGAGAAAAAATCGCCCCTTTTTCTTGCTCTATTCTTAGAGCATTTTTCAAGGTTAGTCTACCACTTTTTTTGAATTAAATTAAAAAATAGCCTAATAAACTATAGTTTTAGCTGCGCAATGACATATGTTTATAATCATTCCGTTGCCAAGATAAAATAAAAAATAATAAGAAGAAGAAGATGAATTTAAATTACAAAATTAACCCACGTTGTTTAATTATAGTTAGTGCGGTGCAGTTGCGCTCCAGACAAAGTTTACCTACGTTCTCTAAATATAGTTGGCGCGATGCCGTGCGCCAATGATTGCAATTATAATTTTTAAAGTAAAAATAATAATAATAATAATAAGATGATGAACATGAATAACAAAATTTACTCACGTTCTCTAAGTATAGTTGGCGCGGTGCCGTGGGTTAAATTGCAGTTGGCACCCCGCACCACCGATGAGCGCCACCGAGGCTTATTATTATTTTTTAATAAATAAAACTTTGAATTAATTTTGTCATCAGTAATGCAAGAATTTAAAAAGTACTCTGTTGTTTTTGCCGTTTTCCGCGCGGTTGAAGCAGATGGCGCTGGGAACTGGTGCCGTTTCTGCCACCAATTAAAACCGGTCTGCTATTTTTGTGCGGTTTTTATGCGGGGATGTTGGTTGTCTGCTCTGTACAATCCTTATTGTTGCCAAAAGGCTGTTATTGTGCGGTTGGGAGTTTTTATTTGTCTATTTTTCAATTTTTTTTATTTTGATCAATAAATCGATAACAAGGACCTAAATAAAAATGCTTTCCAAGAAAGTTGCGTAATTCCTTCTTCTTTCTAATGAGCTCATGTTTATTTTTAATCAATCAGTAACGAATGAGGAATATTGTTTTTAAGAATGGAGCGTTGGAATAATAATAATAATAAGAAGAAGAAGAAGAAGAAGGTTCTGAATTTCAAAATTTACCCACGTTCTCTAATTATGGTTGGCGCGGCGCCACGGGGCTAAATCGCCCCGTAGCGCTCCCGCGCCACCCATGATGTAAAAATATTGGACTCGATTTAGTTTTCCCGCTAAAACAAAACGACCCAGTCCGAATGGCTCCGGTCAGAAGTTTTAAATACCAATAAAAGTTTTTTCATTTTAGTTTTTTTTTCAATTATTATTTTTGTCCAATATTACATAATATAATTGAATTAAGGTCAACGCGTTTCAATTAATTGTACAAAACACTTTTAGTTTTTATTCAATCTTGTTTTATTTTTAATTCCTTAATTTTTTTTAGTATATCGTCGTTACTACGGCACAATGAGCCACCATTATAAAATACATGTGACTGTGCTTTTCTTTAGTTAATAGGGTCCTGTTTTAAATTTAAAATAGTCACAGGCACACAAATTTTATACAAACTTTGACTCATTTTGCCGTAGTAACGAGGATATTATAATCGTTAAAAATTGGTTAACTTCGACGTTTGAATGAGCGGAACTTCTTAAAGTTTCTCTAACTGTATTGGGCATTTTAAATCCTACCAAGCCAGCGTTGGCAAGGTTTTGTACTGTAATTTACATGGAAAAAAGCCGCAGTTAATAGGGGATTGACGAATCTCATAGAAATGTTTTTTCGTAAAAATAAAATAACAACGCCTGGCCTACAGTCCCTACAATTTTAATTATATAATAAAAACAACAATCGTTTTCAGAAAATTACGGATTATTTTTTTAAGATCACCATTGCAAAAATTAATAAAATAATAGCGTGAAAATCTTTAAAACTCTGAGCAACAAGTTTTATATATAATACTGATGACGTAAAAAATAAACGCCGCTTCATAGTATTTGTCATGCGCTCCTTTAGGGTGCTTTTTTTGCGCCTTGCGCGCGGGTGTTTTTTTTCGCCTTTGCCACGGGTGCTTTTTTTCTGTAAACCCTTTTAGTGCTATAAGTAAGACAAAGCATTGTTTTAGAAGAGTGTGGCTTAATTTATAGCGCGTAATCGGGCTTTTCCCAAGAATGGCTTTTTAAAAGTTTTTTTTTTAAATCGCTATATTTGAAATTAGCCTTAAGAAAAGTAGATTGAAAGATGTATTAAAGAGTCGAATATCTCCTTGTTAATTAATTTTTATCTTTAGCAAAACCTTTATTCTTATCCACCGTTTCTTCTCCACTTTAGTAATTGTTTGCTGATATGTGCAACATTTTGAGAAATATCACCTTTTAAACGGTCTAGATAGGCTTAACGCATTTGCTACTAAAAAAAACTGTTCCCCCGATTTTTTTTTAAAAACAATCTTAAAAAAATGGTACGGGGTCTTTAAAGCCACTGGCGGGGAACTTGGTGCCATGGGAAATTTTTGTGAACTTTGAGCCACTAGCAATGGGAACTTGGAGCCTTTAAGAAAAAAAAATGGTTTGGGATTAGATTTAAGATTTAGGTTTTAAGATTTAAGATTTATTTTCCAGTAAAGTACAAATGACAAATTTTACATAGTTAATAGTAAGTGCATAATGTGCAACCCAGTTGAGTTACACTACATGGTTAGAAACAAAATCAAAATAGAAACATTTAGTATATTATCACAGAGAAAACCTAGCTGCCTTACTAGAAAAAAATGACTAAAGGCTTTAGATATAAAGTTCTTCTTTTAGTCATATCTGGTTATCTCAAGCAAAGATTTTTTAAAAAGATGCAATGTTTTGGCATTAACTTGTTTTTCACTCAGTGAGTTCCATTTTTTGGGACTCTATTAAAAAAACTGTGCTTTCTACAATTAATTCTACAATGTATATATTTTATTAGTATTGTATAAGTCTACATTTACCAGTCTATTTATTATTTTAAATGTTTCAATAAAATCTGCTTTTTCTCTACGTTTTTTCAAAGTTTCTAGATTAAGTAGACTCAACCCGCTGTTGTACCCGTAGTCTTTGAAGTTACAGATTTTGAAAACTCTTTTAGTAAAAACACGTTGGACTTTTTCCACAAGGTATTTGTCTTTAATCAGATAGGGACTCCAAACAGCACTTGCATATTCAATTGTAGGACGTACAAAACATTTATAGGCAGTAAGATAATTTTTTACGGATTGTGATTTAAAACATCTAAAAATTAAACTGGCTGTTCTCATGGCTTTACTAGCTATTTTTTGAAAATGAGAAGAAAACTTTAAATCATTGCTTACGTAAACGCCCAAGTCTTTGACTAAATTAGTTTTAGGTAACTTCTTATTATTTAAGTAATAATCCGTTTGTTCAGAAGTTTTACCCATATCTATATGTAAAACTTCACATTTATTTTCAGATAAATTAAGCTGCCAGTCAGTTGCCCATTTAGAAATTCGATCTAAATTACTTTGAAGTTTTATTCTATTATCATCATGCTCTAAAAAACACGTGTAGACTTTTACATCATCTGCAAAAAGTCTTATTTCTGAATTTTGAATGCAATCAATAATGTCATTTATATAAACCAAGAAAAGAAATGGTCCTAAAACTGAACCTTGTGGTACTGAACTGATAACTGGGTATGCTGATGAAATGGAATTGTTAATTATAACTTTCATGACTCGATTTGTTAAAAAAGCTATTTTAAAAGTTTACCACAGACTCCATATTTGCTCAATTTGTACAAAAGTTTTTGATGTGACACTGTGTCAAAAGCTTGTGCAAAATCAAGGTATATTACATCTACTAGCTTTTTATTATTTATAGCCAATGTCCAATCATTGTAACAATCAAGGAGTTGCGTAACTGTTGAGCTTTTATCTTTAAAACCATGCTGAAGTAGAGATAATATATTTACAAAAAAGATAGAAAGCTCACACTTTACAATTTGCCCCATGATTTTACAAGAGAAACAGGTTAGTGAAATTGGGCGATAGTTTTCTTTTTTACTTTTAAACTTTTTTTATAAACAGGAGCAGTAAGAGCAGTTTTCCAGTCATATGGAATTTCCCAAGTATTAAATGATTTTTGAAATATTATTGAAAGCGGTTCTGCAATAACTTTTGCCAGGCGCTTTAAAAATAGAGCAGGAATGCCATCTGGGGTGCGCGACAATTTGTTTGGAAGCAGTTTTAAGAAAAAAACAGTTTTAAAGCAGTTTTAAAGCAGTTTTGGAAAGCAGTTTTAAAGCAGTTTTGGAAGTATTTTAGAATATCTCTAACTGTAAAACTTATGTTTTCAATTTTATAATCATTTTTTGGCTCAAAAAAAGGCAAATTTTTACCATCTTTTGTGAAAACACTACTGAAATATTCTCCAAAAATTTCTACTTTTTGAATGTCTTCGTTAGCATAACTGCCATCTGAACATTTGATTGGGGGAATTTTCTCTTTAGTTTTGATTTGTTTATTAATATATTTAAACAAATAACTGGTATTATTAGATTTAAGAACTTCCTCCTCTAAGTCTGAATTGAACTTTTTTACACTTTTAGTATATTCTTTGGAAACTTTTTTAAATTCATCTTTAAAATTGCTATTTTTATGTCGATTTTTCCAGATTTTTTTCTTTTTATTTTGAAGCTTGTATATATTTTTTGGATAAAAACGTTTTTTCTTGGCATATTTTTTGTGCTTGTTTACCAATGGCACATGTAAAATTATACTTTGGGTTATGATTTCAATAAAACAGTCCCAATATTGTTGGACTGTATTCAGATGTTTGAAATTTTGGTCCCAATTTTGTGATGCAAGAAACAAAGCTATTGATTTATAGTCAGCGTTCTTAAAGTTCGGTACCAGAAGGATGTTTTCAGGAGATTAGTTTCTTTGTATAGGCTTAAATTTATTTCACTATTTATTACAGCATGATCTGAGTTACCAAAGTTTACAGCTAGACTTACATTTTTGAAAATCTCAGGGTCATTAGTTAGCAATAAATCAAGGTAATTCCTACCACGGGATGGTTTGTTCACAAGTTGGGATAGTCCTAACTCCAGAAATTTAGTGTAGTATTTAGTTTCATTTTGTGATTTTGTGGATATCAGTTTTAGTATACGGATTAAAAACCTGAGTGTTATATTCTACTATAGGTCTTACGTTCACAATAAATGTCTTAACTAGTACATCACAGTTTTTGCTACAAAAGCTTTGTAATAACAACGCTGCTCTAAAAAATGCCTTAGCTGCTATTTTTTAACAATGATCACTATATTTTAAGCTATTCGTTGGCAATTTGAAAATTTCGTTGTTGAAAATTTACCATCATTGGCAAACATTTTTATTTTACAGAAACCAACAGTACAATTAACAATATCATTTATGTATATCAAAAACAGGAGTGGCCCAAGGACAGAGCCCTGAGGCACTCTTGATTTCACCTTTTGTGGTTCAGATAAATGGTCTCCCTGATTGCGTTCTGTTAGTCAAAAAAATTTTTATCCAATTAAATAGTTCATAACAAAAACTATATAATTTTAATTTGATCATCAATTTAGAATGGCATACTGAATCAAATGCTTTTTTAAAATCAATGAACATAGCATCAGTACGCAATTTTTCATTTGCCGCTAAACTCCATTCATTTAATGTTGTAAGCTATTGTGTACAAGTTGAACGTCTAGACAAAAAACCGAACTGTTCATCAGTAATAAGCTTATTTTTGAAAAAGGTATTCTAGCATTTCATTGGCTATTATTTTTTCTTGAACCTTACACATTATACATCTTAAACTAATTCATTCATAATAATTTTATTTTTAATATATATTAATGATAGATAGATAGATAGATAGATAGATAGATAGATAGATAGATTTTATTTCTAGTAAGTATCACAAACACAGTTAGGAAAAAAAACACAAAAACATGCAACCCAGTTGGGTTACAACATAAACAAATAACTGGTATAACTTTTTAAAAAAAAATTTATATCATTATATGTAGGAGTCATGGCTTACTAGAAAAAAAAGACTAAAGGCTTTTGATAAAAAAGCTCTTTATTTAGTCTTTTGAGGTAAATTTACATAAATATGTCACGTTTTTAAGGATTGTTTAAAAAGATATGCTGATTTTTTACTAATTTGAGTTTCATCAAGAGAGTTCCACTTATGTATTACTCTGTTAAAAAAGCTATATTTCCTACAATTAACTCTAATATGTTGTGGTTTGATTTTTTTTGAATGACCTCTTGTGTAATCAGTGTTAAAAAGAAAGTATTTATCTGGGTTTAAATTTACCAAGCGATTTACTATTTTAAATGTTTCAATCATCATGTTTCAATCATAAGAATCAAGAAGTTGAGTAACTGTTGAGCTTTTATCTTTAAAACCATGCTGAAGATGAGATAATATATTTACAAAAAAGATAGGAAGCTCAAACTTTACTATTTGTTCCATTATTTTACAAGAAAAACAAGTGAGTGAAATTGGACGATAGTTTTCTTTTTGACATTTAGAACAGTTTTTATAAACTGGTGTAGCTAGAGCAGTTTTCCATTCTTTTTTATTGTTAATTGTGTTAAGTACTCACATTGTACTACTACTCACATTGTGTTAAGTACTCACATTAAGTACTCACAAATTGTGATATTGTTGATTGTGTTAAGTACTCACAAATTAGACTCTTTGCAGATGATATAAAGTTGTTTGCAAAATCTTCATCTAAAGATTACCACATTCAAGCCTTAAGACTTCAAAAAGATTTAGATACAATACAGAATCGGTGCGTGACCTAGGTGTTTATATATCCCATGATACGAAATTCTCTAAACACTGTGAAATCACAGAAAAAAAGCTATGAGAGTGATATCTATAATTTTAGAACATTCAATTCAAACTCTAGAAATAATCTTCTCAGAGCATATAAGTCCTATGTTAGATCAATTCTGGAGTATGCTAGTGCAGTTTGGAACCCTTATTTACAAAAAGATATAAACATTTTGTAAAAAGTGCAACAAAATTTCACTGGACGGTTGTTTTATAAATGCAAGTTGTTACCTGTTGGTTATGAACATTGACTTGATTACCTAGGTTTAGAAAGATTAAAGGACCGAAGAGACAAAATTGATTTATATGAGTGCTTTAAAACTAATTGCTTAAACAATTTGAAAGCCAATGATTTTTTTAAGTTTAACCCGCATCCCACCCATGGTCATCCCTTTAAATTGGCCATTGAAGACAGCCGAATTAATGCAAGGAAATTTTCTTTTGCAAATAGGGTAGTTACACCTTGGAACAATCTACACCCATCTCAAGTAACTGTCGATTCTTTGAATGCATTCCAGAGAACTTTTAAAACTGACTTAAATAAGCGCTCTTTTTAGCCTTTAAAGTCATATCAGATAGCTATGTTCATTGATATTTTATTAGAATTGTATTTCATATTGGGGGCAATTAAGTCGCAGAATTGATGTTGTTGATGAAAAAAAGAAAAAAATAGAAAAAAGAGAAAAAAAAGAAAAAAAGAAAAATGAAATGATGAAAACAGTAGAATTAAACTAAACATAGACTATTCTTAGTTTAAAATTAATTCTGTTATCTGATCATTAATAAAAAAATAATAATAAAAATAATAAGATTATTTTGTTAATACTAAATATAGTATAACAGTAAACTTGAGACACAAAATAATATCATACATAAAACAAACCATAGCAAATACCAGAAAAATCAATTTTTAAAGTAAAACCGGTCATATATAAAACTCAATACTTGTTACGATTATCTAAAAATGTGCTTTTTGACGAGTTTTTTAACAAATTAGAACGCAGATTTTTTTAAATCCTGTTTTTTTCAAAAAATGTTTAAAAAAAATAAATAAACTAATCAGTTATAACATTGGCATTCCAGTTTCAAATCGATAATCTTTAATACCAAATCGTTTTTGCTCAAACTTTTGAGTTGTTTTGTTACATAATCGATTTAAAACTTAAAAGTCAATGAGGTCAGATGGATTTAATTTATCTATAATTTTTTATTAGCCAATATATTTATAGCCGTTGATGAAATGCGAACATACTTTGTAACAAAAATTACATCAAAACTAAATTTAAATAGAAAGAAAAACACGCTAAAACTATTTAAAATTGTGTTAAACACAAAAATAAAAATTACAAATATTAACAGCTTTCCAAATTTACAAGTGAAGAAGCTATGAAAAAATATAACTTAAAAAAAAACAGTATTGTCTTTTTGAGCCCAACATATATTTTTTTTAATTCTGGCTAATGTAGTACTTGTTTTTGAAAAAGCTTGTAGTAACGCACACACACACACACACACACAAAAGAAATGGACAGCTTAATTATGTATAAAATAGGAACAAAACTTTACACTCATAATTTTTAGTTATTTCCTAGGTTTTTGTTTTTCTTAGCTGCCCAAATAATGTTAAAATTCTTAAAAAGTTTAAAAGAACTAAAAGAAAACAGGAAATAACTTTTCTTACTGAATTTTACCCAGATATACATAAACAAATTACCACAAAATTTTTCATATTTTATTAGTTTCAAAAATTAAAAAAAAATAAAAGAAAACATTTAAAGTATAAAAATAAGTAACTAGTTTTCGTATAAAAATAAGTAACTAGTTTTCATAACTGAAAAGCTAAAGCATAAATCGATTGTTCGGCTAGTTAGATATCCTTTCTAAAAAAATATTTTTCAAAATCATTTTACAACGAACTACAGTTCTTATTAGAACAATCAGTTTAAAAAATGCAAAAAAATATTATGAATTTTTTACTAAACGACGGTTATTTCAGATAAGTTAATTAGTAAACGTGTTTTTCAAAAACTTTACATAATAGGGAAGTTTATGTACCCAAAAGCATTGATTTCAAATTTCGTTTAATTTTGACAAAATTATGAATTTTTTTCAAAAAAGAAAGAATTTACTGTGCGGTGTTTTTTTGCGGTGGATTTTATAATCAATAGTTAATTTTGAACCATAAGCCGATATTTTCAAATAAAAAAGAGTAAAATAGCTATTTTAGAGTTTTTTATTAAAAAAATTTTTTTTATTCACTTTAGATTACCGCGTTCTTGTGACTTTCTTTTTCCCAATTATCACGGTGAAACCTTCGTCCTACGGTGTTGATATCTTCGTCTGATCATTGCGATGTGTAAGCTTCACCGCGGTTAATTTATTTATCGCCTAGGTCGTATCTAGGTGGTACATAATACATATACGATGTATGTTTGATTAAAATTTGTATAATTGCTACTGTACAGCTCTGCCATTTCAATTCGCTCGCTCACAGCGCAATAAACGAGCAAATTTAAATGGTTAAAACTGTACGGTAGTGTCATAACTCCCGTTGTGTTAATGTTTCAAAAATATGACGCCTTATAAATAGGAGTTGTAATGTAACACTGTCAGGCAATGGTGTAACGGAGCAGGTAAATCAATGAGCAACTGAGGCTGGAGATTACAGGTTCAAGTCCTTTATCGCTTATTTTTCAGCCAAAAAACTAAAAAAAATAGCAAACTGTTTCACATTCTTTGTTTTAAAAACTCGATTTATTCGGCCTCATATTTCTGGACGTCACAGTAGCAACTATGCTAATTTTTAACAGACACCGAGTATTTGGTATCACCTAGTAAAGACGTAGATGATACATAGAATTAACCGCACTGACGGTGATACAAAAAACGGTCAGGTGAAGATACCACTACCATGGGACAGAGGTGTCATTGTAGTGGAACAAAGGTTTTACTAAGGTAATAAGGGAATGGTGATCACAGAAACGGGTTAAAACGAGAAAAACAAAAAATGCTGAATTTTGAAAAATGTCACTCAATAAATACGAAATGTATAACTTGGCTGAGTTGCACAAAAACCACCCACCCCTATAGATTGATCTAACATTGAATTTTTTCAGGGGTAGATCAACTATGAAAAGAACAAAACGTAGTTCAAGCACGTGCTTCAACTTGTGATAGTTTTAAGTTTTTGCACGAAAAAAATTTGGTCTTTTTCTCAAAGTAATTCATTGTTTTTTCCTTAGATTTTTGGAAAACTCGGATTTGGAACTCGGCGGAAAATTTAAATTTGTTTCAACAAATTTTAAAACTATATTAAATATAAATAATAAAAGGCATTAAGCGCTGAAAATGGCATATTTTTAGGTATTGATATGTACATTTAACAATTCTAATAAAATGTTTCATTTATAACTTAAAAAGTGACAGTAAAAACTAAATATTGAAAATGCTTAAAAAATCAGAGGTTAAAATTAACGTAAATATCTTCGAAATGAACGTAAAATTATTTTCCATGTAAAATAGGTCAATGATTTTGTTAAACTTATATCTGTCTTTATATTGGAAGTTTGATTAACATGGTAATTTCATCCTAATTTAGGGCTAAAAAATTCAAATTTGAAAGAACACTTTATATAACATAATCGCTCAAAATTTTTATTTTGGTTTAATGTTGCAAAGTTGCAAAAATGAGCGTTTATAAGTTAATATATCGTTTATTTTAAAAACTGGTGTTAAAAGTAAAATTTCCATAGGTATCTTAAAATTCGGTTTTGGATTTAGGCGCAGGTTGTAGAATGTCTCGGCACAAGTCCAATAGGTGTACTAATTATGGATTTAAGCGATTTAAAAAATATGCTTATAAAACATTTTTATACCTCAAATCAAACACTTGGACCTTATTTTCGATGATATTTTTTAATTTAAGTCTTCCCTAAGGATTTATGCGCCCATTTAAACCCAAAAATTGCCTAATTTTGATAGGTACAATTTATGTTGTTCAGGGAAAATTTTTATTTAGCTTTTGAACTACTTAAAAATACATTTTTCAGATTTCCCAAGTTCTAGCGGCTTTAATAATTTCATATTTTATTTAGTGTCAGCTAATTTTGTATAGCAACCAAATAAAAATAGGCTAAATTTCAATTTTAAAAAAATTGGAAATCGTCCAAACTACAGTGCCGGCCGAAAGTAGCCTAGGATTGGAACGCGTTCCGCGCTCTGGGAACGGTTTAGAGAACGCGCGTTCCGGGAACGCGTTCCAAGGATTTTCGATATCCTGGAACGCGTTCTGGCTTTCTCTCGGATCCCCAAAACGCGCTCGGAACGCGCTCCTGGAACGATGCAGGTGGGCGATAGTCGGAACATCAAAGCTGGGAATTGATGTCACAGCCAATCACAGGCTGAGATTTACACCCTTCCCAGGCGCGTTCCAGGAACGTGTTCCAGGAACGATGCAGGTGTTTAATAGGAGAGTAATAAAATTATAAAAAGATGCAAAAGCACCTTTTATTACACCCATTCTCACGACCATAAAAGTCAGTCTTGATTTTGATTGAAATATACTAATTTGGAACTGATCAGCAACATTTCATCACAATGCACTTAAATTTTAGTTTCAAAATTATTTAGCAAAATAAGCAGATTACAGAAATATCAAGAATATGGGAATGAAAACAGTTCACCGCATATAAACATAGAAAATAGCATATTTCTTTGTGTCAAAAATTTTCCAAAATCAAAAATACAATATTTTATAAAGACATGAATATAAAACATACAAAACAATGTTAAAATAAAACAATTCAGTTATCTAAATCCATGTTGTTTTTTGATTTATTCGCTAATTTTCATTGTTATTTTTGAACGGCCAACTATAATTAAATTTAAGCGCAAACAAATCAAAATCAGAATGCCCTAATAAATAGCATTGTGACTATAAAACTTATTTCCAAAACTATTTTTTCTTTTATACAAGTTATGTCTTAAATATTAAAAAACAAAATATATTTGAATAAGTTTAATTTAATTTCAGCTTAAATAATTGTAATAAACAACATATACCATAAATCAACAATTTTAAATTTTAACATATACCATTTATAGTTTACACAAAAAAAATCGGATGAATTTAAAATTTAAAAAACACTGCAGTTTAAAAATTATATTGTTTTTGTATTTTCAGTAATAAAAATATCACAACCAATTAACGTTTAGGCTAGTGATGTTCCTACCCTCTAATATTATGCTCTGGAGATCCGGCCATGTAAAGCGGGAGACGTTTCAGAGCTAAGAAC
Source organism: Microlaimidae sp. YZB2_3 (assembly GCA_030248175.1). Taxonomy (NCBI): domain Eukaryota; kingdom Metazoa; phylum Nematoda; class Chromadorea; order Desmodorida; family Microlaimidae; species Microlaimidae sp. YZB2_3. The sequence continues at coordinate 37,418 of JASAMX010026931.1, forward strand.
TCCAAAGCTCAGGAGGTCCAAAGTTCTGGATTTCGGAGATCTGAAGCTCCGGAGCTCTGCCTTTTAATGAGCAATTTATAATTTATTTTAGTTTAAAATACATTTTAAAGTATTATATCTGTATTTGCAGAACTATTTTTATTGTTTTAAATAATTTTTTAAAAAAATTAGTTTAAAAATTAATTTTGACAAAAGCATTTCTGCTATTACTTATTACTTATAAAATTAGGATAAAAATAGAGCGAAGCTTTGGAGCTCCGATGGTTGTTTTGGAGCTGCTAAACGAGGAGCTCCGCTCTGGACCTCGGAGTTCCAATTAACATCACTTGTTCAGGCGTTTAGGACGGAAAATCCTTGGCGGGAATTAGCCCCTAATCTAATAAAAATCCTGTCTTAGGACTAGATACATGTATAAGTTAAATAATCAAGGAGACACTATTCGATTTAGTCTTATGATACCGTTTTGTTAGAAACGGGTTAGTAATTTAAACTTTGGTTAAAAATATTTTGATTTTACACTTAATTTTAAAAAAAATGTTATATCATTTTCAAGTGAGCTATAGTAGTAAGTAGAATTTGTAAACCAAATGTCAAGAGTTCGAGATTATCCGGCCCATATGTTTTTATTTTTATTATATTATTGGTAGTTCAAAAATAAATACAGTTATACAATTTATAAAAAGTATTAATTAAAAAAACTTCAAAAAACAGTTCAGCTGGAAATATAAGCGTTACAAATTGCAGCAAATATGTTATTTTTTTATTTTGAAATCTGAAAATATGCTAAATTCTACCGATTTACAAAATCTTGGCACGATAAATTTCATTGTTGTCGAGAAATACTTGAAAAATTTAATTATTAAATAGATAAAAAATAGATTAAATTCTTGTTGCAACAATTCCAAGCATAGTATTGTTATCTTGCGGTTTAAGTATGGGGCTTAAAAATTAAAAACAAAAGCTCAGACCCAAAAGGAAACACAACAAAAAACTGTTAAAGATTTTTAATCTATGGCTAAAATTATGGGTATCAGAAAAAATACATTTATGTTTGAATTAACCTAAGTTTGCATCAGGACTTAAAAGTGCTGTGTGAAGTCAAACTTTTTGTCTTCGATTTTGATAATTTTTTGTAAAAAGCTTCTTCCTGTCCCCAATAGCTCCAAAAATTTTTTTTCAAAAAAATATTCGCAGTGGTTCAGAAGAATGACATTTTTTGACAATTCTGTACGCGAAAGATTGCTCAATCGGTATAACAATTTACGTTACAAGCTATAGCACTCAAAAAAATCCGGCTATATTCTGCTTTAATTTGATACCTTGATCGTTAATATTGGTGCAGTATTTGTCGAAATATTGCGTTTTTTGTATGATATTGCGAAATATCATACAAAAAACCCTCGATTTTTTCGTTAAAAACACGAAGTGAAGGAAAGAAAGTTTGTGCAAACTTCATAAAATCACTGCCGTCGTTTGGTGTATTTAACAAAAAATCGCGGGATTTTCGTACGGCAAACGCATTATTTCAACAAATACTGCACCAATCTTAACGATCAAGGTATAAAATTAAAACAAAAAGTACCCGTTTTCTTTGACTGCATAATTTGTAACGTAAATTTTTATACCCATTGAGCAATTTTTCACGTACAGAATTGTCAAAAAACGCCATTTTTGGGGGGTCATAACTCCTGAACCACTGGAGATATTTTGTTTAAAAAATTTTTGTGGGCCATTGGAGACAGGGGTAAGGTTTCACAAAAAATTATTTAAATCGAAGACAAAAAGTTTGACTCTGCACCGCACTTTTAAGCACACCAATTAAAGTTGTGCGGTTACCACGTTAAAAAAAATTGGAACACATATTTTTTTTAATTTCCGCCTTTTCCCAAAATATAAAAAAATATTCAACTTTAGCCCTTGAAAAATTTTTATTTTCGTTTCAAATTAAATACTTTAATAAATAATTAATAATTATCAAAATAAAAAAATCGTCTTTCCAAAAAGTTTTTCCAAAAAAAGTTTTTCCAAAAAATAAGCCTTAAAACCTCATTTTTTAAATTTTTAGGTTATTTTGTTGGAAAAACATTATTTAAAAATTAAAATCCTGCTAAAAAATTGCTCATTATTGCAGCTAAAAAATGCTCTTTTTTAAGTGTTTTCTTACTTGCAAACATTCTTCCCAGTTTGTTAACACAAAAACATATTTCTAAATACTATATCTCTCAACTTTTGTCAATATCCAAATGTACTTCTTTTAAATTTTTTTTATTGTGTAAAACCATTTGAATCCTCAAACCAGTCTGAATCGCATCATTTTAATTGTCAAAGATCCAATAAAAATTTCATCAATTATGACGTATGACAAAAATTTGCATGGTGAAAGGAAGTATTTTGAAATTTTCATGAAAATTTATTTTTCGTTTTATGAGGTTATTTGGACTACTTTTTGATATTTAAAATCAAAAAGAATTAGAACTAATCTTCTAAAGTTTATTATTTTTGCAAAACTTTTAAATTTAGAGATTTGTTGCTACCAGCATAGCAGCCTGGAATCCTTCCAAATTTAAAATTAGTCATTTTTGACAGCTAAGTGTATTTTTTTACACATACAATATATCAAAATTCATCATATGTGATAAACTTTACATTTTTGATGGTTTTGAAAAAAAATTGAAAAAGATTTTTGGCATTTTTGTTTGCCCCCCCTCCCCCAATTAGCCCATGTCAAGCAAGAAGCAAAAGAAAAGCTGTCTTTTTTGTAGTGTATTAATTTAGCGAAAAATCGCGAAAAATTTAAGCAAGCCGATTTCTTCCATATTTTTAGAAAAAAAACTCAAAAAAGTGTTTTCTAAGAGCATACCAAGCAACGTTTTTTATCTCGTACTAATAAAAAAGTATTTTTTTTTGGGACCAGGTTTTTTTACGGCATTGGCTTTAGTAATGACGTCATGGAAAAACACTTTTTTCTAATCTTTTTAAAATATAGCCAAGAGTCTTAGCTATGCTCTAGTATATGTTCTGTACATATATTACCTCGCGTTATGAACATATTAAATTTTAAAGTGCAAGTTTTGTCGCCAGACTTCATCATATTTGTATAGACTATAGTTTAGTTAAGTTTAACAGTCAGTATAACAATAAAAAATTTAAATAAACTCTCCCACCATTGAAAGATTTAAGTGGTAACCTTGTAAAAAATTATTAGATCAGTGCACACTTTTAAAATAAACTTTTTTCCAAAATTTTATTCAAGACAATTCACAAAATTCACATTTACAAAAGAAAGTTGAAACAAGAATTGGTCCTAAAAATATAAGATTTACACAGGATAAACTACCTCCAACGCTACTTTTAGAATCCATCTAAATCCTTAGCAAAACCATTAACTAGTGCTTTTTTAAGTTTTTTTTTTGAGCTCATAGCTTTACATCCACAACGCTAACTGCAAATGTAATTCCACTTTTTAAAAATGGGCTGTCCTAGTGATTCTAACAATTATAGGCCTATTTCTCTAAAATGTATTGTTTGAAAAATTATGAACAGTGATATATGATAAAATGTTTGATTATCTTAGTAATAAAAAGCTGATATCAAAAGATTAACATGGATTTTTATGCAAAAATTAACTTGCCCTCTTGATTTTTTTAATGACTGGAACAAAGCATTTGTTAAAAGTCATATTGTGGACACTGTTTTTGTTTATTTTAGTAAAGCCTTCAATTCAGTTTGCCACAATAAACTTTTTTCAAAACTAGAATCCTGTGGAATTTAGAGTGATTTAAAACGGATTGAAGCAGTTTGAACTGAAATAAGTTAAAAAGTAATCTTTAACGATGTAATCACCTTCACTTAATGGTGCAGTCCGAAATCAAACTTCTTGTCTTACATTTTGACATTTTCTTTGTGAAAACCTAAGCCCTGTTTCCAATAACTCACAAAAACTTTTCAACAAAATATTTGTAGTGCTTCAGGAATTTTGTTTGACACTGTATGTTAAAGATTGCTGAATGGGTTTGACAATTTAAATTACAAATTATGATTTCAAAAAAACTGCTATTTTCTATTTTAATTTTTTATCTTAATCATTAAAATTGGTGCTGAATTTTTTTTTATAGCTGAAGCGGGCCGGCGATGGATATTCCATATTGCCGCCTACCATCCTATATCAGCACTACTGTTGATGTAGAATGTTAGTCAAAGGCCCCACCCCTATCAGAGGATTTTAGGGAGCAGATGTGAGTTTTACATTCTGTATAAGAATAATAATGAAAAGGAAATAACCAAAAAAAAAAAAACAAAATTATAACCTAAGGTAAATTAAATAATAATATGATAGTTAGATAGCATAAAAAGATCAAAAAAAATAGAGGTAAGATATGATAGGATGGTGTAAAATAGATATTGCGTTTCTCGTACAAAAAAAACCCTTGGTTGAACTATTTTAAGCAGCCGCGGATGACCAAAAGTTTCTTTACCAATGGGAAAAAATTCTTTGGTTGCTGGCACGTCAGTTTAAGATACTTCAAAACAGGCTTCAAAAAGTGAAGAGACCGGCTAGCTGTTAGGAACCTCCAGATTTTCAGGGAGACCTTTGACGAAAATGAACTTCTTGATTTGGCCCATGCTCTAATACATTTGGACGATAAGTCAAATCATATTAGAGAAGCCTTCAGAAGAGATCTGGCATTCCAAAATCCTATTTGAACGTTTGTGTGGTCCAGTAACAGGCTGGTGAGAATCAAGGTCGGCACCCCCTTCGCTGTAACCCCTGGAAACAGTTCCCTTGCAGCAAAAATACTTTTATTGTAATTAAAAACTGCAAGAAACATTCTGTCAGAAGCAGAGAAGAAAAAAACACTAAAACTTTTAGGATGAATAAATAAATGAACCCTATTCAAACTTTATTTTAGATGTGTAAATGGGAGAACAACAGCATGGGTCGCAAAAAAACAGTGTTGGGCAGATAAATTTGGTAGTTTTTTTATATTTTTTTGATTTAACACCTCTAAATTAGCCATACCTTCAAAAGTTGGGATCATTACTACTATTCTTTATATGACTAAAATTTTGAAAATAAATTTGCAATTTTAATAAATTTTCATGATTATTGGCTTTGTTAAACACAAAATAAACAACACATGCAAATAACATATTTAAAATAAAAAGAATAAAAATTTGTGGTTTAATACTACAAAGAAATTTGTAATTTTATGCAAAAACTTTTACAAAGTTTGTTAACAAAATAATACAAAAAAATTATATGGGGTTCTAGAATTCAATTAATTTGTGATTTTCCACAAAAATTTTGTAAAAAACTACAAAAAGAGAGTAAAGTAAAAGTGACTTCTTGGGAACTATAGTCTATACAAAATGTTAGGGACTGCGACAAATCTTGAATTTTGAAATGTTATATATCCATAACGGAGATTGGAATATGTACGGGACATATATGAGAGTATAACTTAGACTCTTGACTATCTTTTGAAAAGGTTAGGAAAAAATGTTTCTTGATGACGTCATCACTACAGCCAATGTGTTTAAAAAAAAGCTGGTCACAAAAAAACAAAACTTTTTTATTAGTAAAAAATAAGAAACGACGCTTTGTATGCTGTTAAAACATACTTTTCTGAGTTTTTTTCTGACAGTTTGAGCGAAATCGGCTTACTTAAATTTTTTTTATAATGCGTTGAATGCGCGTGGTTTTCACGATTTTTTGCGAATTTTCGCCAAGCTAATACACTGTCCAAATTATTTATTTATTTGCTTCCTGCTTGAAGTGTGTACGATATTGATCATATTGTTATATATTAAATATCTGCCAATTTTTATTCCTTACTTTTGACCTAAAAATTTTTTTTGGAGGTTGACCCCTCGGGGGCTACATGGCCAAACAGGAAAGCCAAAAATTTTTTTATAAATTTTTTTTAAACCCATGAAAAATGTAAAATTTATTACATATGACGAATTTTGATATATCGTTTGTTTAAAAAAAATTTTATATTAAGCTTACAATAAGCTGTCAAAAATGACAAATTTGAAATTTGGAAGGAATCCAAGCCCCTATGCTGGCAGCAGCAAACCTTTCAATTATAAAGTTTTACAAGAATAATAAACTTTAAAAGATTAGTTTTAAAATTTTTTAAATTTATTTTCTTTAAAATATTAGAAAATGGTCTAAATAACCCCATGAAAACGCAACATAAATTTTTTTAAATTCCAAAATACTTCCAAAATATTTTTATTGGTTCTTTCACAATTAAAATGACGCATTTCAGACTAGATCGCGGATTCAAACGTTTTTTCAAGAAAAAATAGCATTACTTTAAAAAATTACATTGGGATATTCACAAAAATTAGGAGACATAGTTATAAAAAATTTGTTTTTGTCTTTACAAATGGGGAACATGTTTGCAAGTAAGATTTTTTTTTTCAAGTAAGATTTTTGCAAGTAAGATTGGGGAACATTTTCCAGCTGCGATATTCGGAATTTTTTTTGTAGGATTTTAACTTTGAAAATATACTTGTCTAAAAAAATAACCTGGAATTTCAAAAAAATAAACTTTTAAGGTTTATTGTTTTCAAAAAGCAAACAATTTTCAAACAATTTTGCTTGGAATACAAACGGTTTTTTTAATTTAAAAGTTTGCTGCTGCAAGCATATGGGCTTGGAATGCTTCCATATTTTAAATTCGTCATTTTTGACAGCTTATTGTAGCTTAATATTAGGTTTTTGTACATAAACAATATATCAAAATTCGTCATATGTGATAAATTTTACATTTTTGATGGTTTTGAAAAAAAAATTGGAAAAAATTTTTGGCATAAGTTTGCCCCCCCTTGCCCCCGGGTGGGTCAACCTAATAAAAAAATTAGGTCAAAAGTAAGGAATAAAATTTTGGGGATATTTATTATATAACAATATGATTAATATCATACACACTTTGAGGAGGAAGCAAAACAAAATAAATAATTTGGACATTGTATTAGCGTTGCGAAAATACGCGAAAAATTGCGAAACCGAAAAGATAGCCAAGAGTCTAAGCTATGCTCCGATATATGTCCCGCACATATTCTAACCTCCCTTATGAATATATAATATATCAAAGTTCGGATTTTGTCGCCAATTGGCATCATTTTTGTATAGACTATAGTCTATAGGCGTTTATATTTATGCACAATGCATAAAGCACAATGCATAAAGCACAATGCACTATTGAACTTAGAGCGGTTTATATGATTTAAAAAAAAAAAACATTTGAATAAACTGAAATCGTGGTTGCATAGGCATATTCTAGCAAGGCTTTTTATTCAGAGGTTACACAGCTATTGGTAAAGTATAAAATAGTTTTTTTAGATTTTTAAGCTCAAGCTTACATTAGGGTCAAGCTTACATTAAATTTTTTATCTTGTGCTAATGGTGAGCTGAGTTTAAGCCTAAGATTTATTGTAAGCTCTAGCTTAAGTTAAGTACTTACAATTAAACATAAAAAGTACCATTTGGTATTGAGCACTTGTATTTGATTTGTTTTTAGGGAACAGGTGGATTTGCTATGCATATCACATATAACTGCCTAAAACCCCGCATTGGCAATGTTGCTGGTATAAAATTTTAGTCAAAGGCCCCATCCCTCACTGGGAATTTTAGAAACTGGCGTGAGGTCTGGAATTTTAATAGAAGATGCATTTATAATAATTACAATAAAAAATAAACTAAAAAAACTTAACGAACCTAAAATAAAATATAAAAAAAATTATATAAAATTTAATTTTTTTTAAAATTGACTAACTTTTTTGTTTGAACATATTTATTGTGTTCATGTTTCTATTTATATTGTTTCATTGTTTTTTAATGTTTTAATAAGTAGATGAAGGAAGATACCCTATCTCACAATAGTTTCCTAAACCTGCAATTAGGAACCAGCCCACCGGTGCGACAGTACTAAATATCTCAGTCCACTTGTGCACACCATTTTTTTCAAAAAAAAATCCAAACCGACCTAAACCGGTCTTAACCGGCCCAACTTGGCCTGGACCAGGCATGTCTAGCCTGACATGGCCTGGTCCAACACAGCCCGCCCGCCCAATTGTATAGCCAGAAAAATGGTCGAGCAGCTTACAGCTTTTCATTATGCATGGATACAAAAAAAATTAATGCTACTTACTTTGATTAGATCTTGAATTACCACCGCTTCCTCGAAAAATGTTGAGACCTGTTTTTATAACATCTCCTAAAAAAAGAACAGTGTTTTGTGAAAAAGAAAATATTTTCCTCAAAAATGTTTCCCAAAATATTTTTGCTAATAAATTTAATCTAATATAATGAAAGTTTAAACAAGTATAGGGTTGTGCATTTAATTTCGGCACTTTTCTGTTTTTCCGATGTAACTTTTCACTGGCCCGATTTTCATGCTTGATAGCTCATTTTGACTGTACGAAAACAGTTTTTTACTTAATTAAATCAGTTTTTAAAAAAATGAAAAATTGCCGAAATTAAATTTGTGCATTTAATTTTGGCACTTTACAAACAATCCATTGTTTCTCAGTCAAAAAAAAGATCATTTTCAAAAATTTAAAACCTATCAATATCTCCAGACAATTTTCTTTAATTTAAGCTTCAACTTGTTGTTCAACGTGTAAGTTGAAAAAAGTTGCAGCTAAAATGCCAAATGGTATCAAAATGAGGAAAATTTGGGAAAAAAGTGCATTTAATTTTGGCACTTTTTAAAAGGACTCCCTTTATCGAGTTTAAGTGCAGTGCTATGACCCCTACACATTACAACGTTGTCTTTTAACTAAACATACACCCGGGGAAAAATCGCCCCTTTTTCCTGCTCTATTCTTAGAGCATTTTTCAAGGCTAGTTTTTATAAAAAACATGAGCCTAAAAAATAGGGAATTTTCTCTTCTATTAGGAGATATATAATTTATTAGTTTCGAACAAGTATGACGCTTACAATCCAATCAAAATTGAAACCACTAATCCATAAAGAGCCTTCTGGGATAGTGAACTATTTGATGTTGTGGTCAGCCAAAAAACATTTGCAAATTTTTCATTACATCATTAGCTGGATTGCCCCAAATTGCATCCAAGACTTGGGCCCATTTCTTGAATTGTGTTGCATTATTAGTCAAAATAGTATGTGGTGTTCCTCTTCATCCAATAAATCTTAAAATAGCTCTAGTAGCCGATTCTGTTGAGCAGTCAGTAAATAATTTCCAAATAAACAGATCTTGTTAAAAAGCAAATAAATATTGCAATCTATCGTTTTTGATGCTTTTCGCGAACCATCAGTGGGACCATGTAGTCTAGACCAGTATATTTGAACGCTGTGCTAGATTTTTTTGGAAGTGGAACCATTTGTGGAGATTAAAATGTTCCTCCTTGAGCAAGTTGACAAATAATGCAATTAGCTAATATTTTACCAACTTGACTGCAACCATAAAGAATCCAGAACCGTTTTCTTATTTGGGCTAAAGTAGATCTAAATCCATAATGCATTACTTTGGCCTGTGCCTCTTTTATTATCAGTCTGGTAAATTCAGCGTTCCTCATAAGAAGTATTGGTAGTGCCATTTTTTTAGGAAATGTATTACCAAGTCTTCCCCACATTGAATCATATCATCCTTGATGATTCTTTGGTTAGCTGATTGTGTTTTCCGCTTTGCAAAACATGTTTTACTTTTGACAAGTGATTGTGCTGATGGTCTTTAATCAGCATTGTTTAGGACTTAATTTTATCTGTAATTATTGCCTTTGATTTTCCAATTGACTTTTTTTGCAAACATTGATGACATATGCATATACAGTATGCAAAAATTCCAAGCATTGATTGCAATTAGATTGGCGGTTCAGTCAAACACCACATGAATCTCAACATTAGGGAGAGTTTGTTCAATTTTCAGAACTTGTTGATTCGCTTTTTGAATGCAATTGCCCAGCATGATATTTGTAGTTAAAAGAATCCATATAAGCCATTTTTGTGGTGATTTTTGAAGCCATGGAGGTTCACAAAACCAATATGGGTTAAGTGGCTTTTCAACAGTGCATCCACGTGTGCCAAGGTCAGCTGGGTTTACATTAGTTTCAACATATTCAAACACCTTGACTGTTCTGGTTATTTCATCTTTGCAACGTTCCACATATGGAGTTAATCCATTAACTAAGTGAATCCAGTGCAATACTATTTGAGAACACCATCAATTATAAAATCAAACTGTTCCATAACAAACTTTGCTGCTCGACAACCTATTAAAACTGCCGTTAGTTTCAGCTTAAAAATTGTAAGCTTTGGTTGAAGGGGTGCAGCACAGATTTTAGCAAAACACTAACTGGTTGTTGTTTTGACCATTAATTGACTAGTGAACATAGACAGCCAAGGCATATGAACATTTACTGGGGTCAGTTGAAAGTTGAAACACAAAGTTGAATTGGTTTTTTTTTATGATCAATCAAAAAGTGCAGTTTCAGTTCCATATTGTGTACACTAGTAAGCATTGAGTGGACTTCATTCCATTCTTCTAGCATACTGCTTGGTATTGAGTGATCCCACTGAATGCTGCTTTCCATAATTTCTAATTAAACACTTTAGCTTTGATTACCAATGAGCTCACCAACCCAGGAGGATCCAAGACTTCCGCAACTTGTTGTGCCACTGAACGTTTATTAACTTGATTTTTTGTTTAGAAACTGGATTAATGTGAATATGGTCTTAGGCAAAATCCCAGGCTATTTCTAGAACATTGACCAAAGTAGATTGGAGATTGGAGATTGGAGATCGGAGTAGCCAATGATGGGCTCTGCGAACTCTGCCAAGAGGAAGAAGAGACCGCTACTCACTTCTTGGAACAGTGCTATGCACTGTCAGCAATAAGGTTTAAAATCTTTGGCACGGACCCCTTAGATGCAAAAACAGTCCAAGGGGCGCCTGTTGTTGATTTTAAACGATTCATAAAAGAATCAAAACGATTTGAGGAAAACCACTCCTAGGTGGTTCCAGGGCAGAGTGTAATGAGCCTAATGCAGGCTTGAACACCAGGGCCCCTTAACACTAGGGTACCGCCCTCTTACTATCTATCTATCTAAAGTAGATTGGCATTTGGCATTCAACAGCTGCATTGAAGTTGTCATTGTTTGCAATCCATTGACGTATATTCGTTGAGGCATCATTGAACAATAGTTTGTTTTCCTTGTAGTGACTGATCGCTTGTGTAGATTGATCAGCACCAAGAATTATATTGTCAACATAGATGTTTTGCTTAATTGTATTGCTGACATGCATATCATTTTGATCAAGATGATACTTAAGGTAGCACCAAGTAGAAATGGTGAAGAGCTAATTTGAAATGGCACTCAAATGAACCTTAGGATTTGGATGTTTTTACATGTTGTTGGTTTATTAGGGTCTTTGAACCATAGGAAACGTAGAACATCTCAATCTTCTAACCGCACAGCCACTCTAAGGAACGCCTTTTCAATGTCAGCAACCATTACAATGTTGAATGGGCGAAAACGTAGCAGGATAAATGATTCCACCCAAATCATTTAACAAGCATGGCCCAATAAACACTATATCAATCAAACTTTTGCGGTCAGTTTTAGTTTTTGCACTGGCGCTATATAAGATTCTGATCTTTGTTGTGGAACTGCTAATGTAACGGGCCAAACAAGGTCAAGCTGGTAAGTTGATGGACTTGCGGCCCGGTACACACGGATTACTTATCGTATTTAATAAACACCTTATGCTTGATTTCCCTTTTTGTTCGGCTCAGCCGGTTAATTACACAATAAAGAAGTTTGCACAATTTTTATGATTTGCCCTTAGTGTTTACTCTTGCGTAGTGAGGGAACACACGACACACCCTCTCGACCGGGGGGTCAAGTCGGTTCACGGAGTGGGGTTACGGTAGGACGAGTTGAGGAAGGGAGGAATTCTTCGCGAATTCCTTTTCAAATATTTTACACAAAGTGCTGACGAGGTCCAATATACGAAATGATACCAAACGTAAGTTGAAGCCAAATCCAAATTAGGTAATTACCAATTGACAGTAATTACTACAGTGAAACATTACCGTGTTGGGTCATAAAAATAAGAGCAAAATGGTTTTGCTCCTTGCAAAATGTTACTGTTCAAATTGAAGATGAAGACAGTACTTTACGCAGGCTCAAAGAGGGGAAGGTAAGGGTCTGGTATGGAACATTAAAAATACCAGTACAATTTTGGAACGTGATTTGAGAAGTCTGATGGAGTCAGACTTCTACAAAAAGTTAGGGTTTCCAGCAAAGAGTTGTAAGCTCAATTTTTTCACTGAGCTCGGTAACCTCACCTGAGTAATTAAATGGGCGAAACCTTGAAGCAACGGGTTTGAAAATGAATAGTGTTTACCGACCCAAGCTTTGCTTAGGTTTTCAAAAAGTTCCTTCAAGACCTCAAAGCCCGGTGTGCATGGAAAATATGAAGCTACCGAACTAGGAAACGAACAGCATAAAGTACAGGGACGAGATTTAGATGGGGATTAGATATCAACGAAACATTAAAATTATTAGTACAATTTTAACGTTTCGATGAGGGGAAAAGAGAGGGATTGGCAAGTAGGTTGGGTTCCGTGGTTGCTATGTGTCGTGTGGGACTTGCTCTGAGTATGTTTACTTGTAATTTTTAAAACTTATTTGCTTAAACGCAGTGAATGCCTAGATGACGTATTTTATGCACGGAACACTGCGTTGACAGATTGATTACTTGCGGAGATAAATAGGTTACACAACGGATTACACAAAACGTTTATTTATGAGCGTTTACTTACGAGCGCAACAGACCGCGTTGCGGCGAACAAAGGAATAGACTGCTTTTGCGCATATTGAGCAATTTGAGCAATTTGAATTAACAAAAAGAAAAGACTATTTTTAAGGCGTTTGGAAACGCTAAGGCTATAACTTTTAGCCTTTTTTAAAAACCCGTTTTAGAAATTGAAAACAGAGATTAAACATGAGAACTAAATTGTAAATTATTTTTGGATTTAGTTAGAGGCCTAAGTTTGAATTATTTAAACATTTGATTTTTTTAGGAATTTACCCGATTGAAAAAATAAAATGATATTTTTACGAAGCCAGTGGTTGTCCTTGACGACACACCACTGAGGGTTTTATGTAACCTATTTAACTTAGGTAAATTAGCTACCAAATATGTTGGTAGATTACGTGTAAATTTTGTGCAAAATTCCTTATTAAATACCTGTACCCAAGATCGTAGTCACTCCACCAGAACACTTCCGAAAAATGCCGCCTTATCTCAAAGGAGAGTTCACAGACAGCCTCTGCGAACTCTCCACTCAACACAATTTCCTTACCTAAGTTGGTCGAAACCAACTATAGCGGTTGGCATCTCAAGTGGGTGATTTATCGGATAAAAATAAGGTAAGTAATATAAATACCTAAGCTGGGTCTGCCAACGTAAGGGTTCCCAAATCGGGCGGTACAACAGTTCTCCAAGTTAAAAGCGCAAAACAATAATTGCGGAACCCACTGGGCCCACGCACCGCGTGGAGCGCACGTACTGCTATAAGCGACTGTTTTGACACGCGCGGCGACAGGCGCGGGCTACTGTAATTTGATTACAGCGCATACATTAATATATTTTAAAAATGTTTAAATTGAAATGAAACCATGATTGAACGCGAGTGTAGTGACTACTTAAGACATGAATTAATATTGTTAATTTAGTTGACCTAAACTGCTCAACGCTATCCGCCACACTATGCTTAATAACTGGAAATTAAGGTAATATTTGGCAGTGATTGGTTCCACAATACCATGTTGTAGTTGATCGTGTATCACATCATTGTATTCTGTATATTTTTCTCTGCATTTTCCATCTGGCGCTAGTGTTCTCAGCGTGAACTCCAGACACCCTTTTCACACAACATAGTTTGTTGCAATCTGGGGATGGGGTGATATCCATGGAAGGTCAACTTCATAGCCACCACTTTTGACTGTTATCTTGCTGTTGAAATCATCCAGGATTTGCTGTTGCTTGGATGTTTACATTCCTTGACCTGGACTGTGGACTGGGATGCTAATCGTTTTTATTTGCCACAAGCATTCCATTGTATTGCAAAAATTTGCTTGATTTAATAGGCCCGTAGTTGCACCGCTGTTTTGTAGCTCTGTACCAGAACTTCTGTTGTCACAAAGCATTTTTCCTAGTGGCATGTGATAGACATACAGTTGACTTTGAGACTTTGTGGCTTTGATTTGCGGTTTCATTATAGTGTTGTAGTAATCTTGACCAATAAGAATGTCCACAAGACACTGTATTTCATGATCTGGTGGAGAGTTGAGTGGCTTTAACTGGCGAACCACAATAAAACCATTTTTATTAGTTTGATAGGCAAGACTTTAAGGGCTGGTGCAGTTTTTGCAACGTCATATGCTTCCACGTCCAATTTAAAACCATTAACCCCATCGAGACTGGCACGAACCACATCGTTTTGATAACATCATTTTGTCAACAATGAAGCGTGAAACAGATAATGACACAGCTTTTTGCGGTTTTATACCAAGCTTGTTTGCTGCATCTTGATTGATACAAGACAGACGTGCACCTTCATCAAAAAAGCCATTAGTTTGTGGGAGTGATTTGTTTGGGTATTGGTGACATTCCAAGGAAATGCCGCCATCATGATGTTGTGTTCAGTGTCTGCATCAAGGGTCAGTTGAGTGTTGAGAACAGCAGCATCCACTGGTTTTTCTTTTGTGTTATTTTGTTCCTCCAGATCTGCATTCATTTAGATTGTAGATTGAAGGTATGGTTGTATTTGTTGTTGTGCTATGTGGTGGTTTGGGTGTGATGTGTATATTTTGATGTCATCTGCATATGTTATGATGTGTACGTTTGGTGGTGGTGCTTGAATGTATGCGGTGTAGATATTGAATAGTGTGGGTGATAGACGGAACCTTGTGGGACTCCTGTTTTTATAAGTTTTTGTTTTGATTTGTGATTGTTGTATGTGGTGTATGCTTTGCGGCCTTTGATGTAATTGTTTATGAATTTTGTGATTGTTTTTGGTACTTATGTTTGAGCAAGTTTGTGCATGAGTGTGTTGTGGTGATTGACAATGTTGAAAGCTTTGGGCATGTCCAGTGCTACGACAACTGGGTGCTGTGATGGTTTTGGTTTGTTGAAAGCTGCTGCTATGTGAGTGTAAAGTGTTTGTAGTGCTGTGCATGTAGAGTTTTGTTTTTTGAAGCCGTTTTGGTGTGTTGTGTTTTGTATTTGAGGTAAGGGAGTATGATTTTTTCATAAGTTTTTGCGACTGAGAATATGAGTAAGATGGACCTGAATGATTGGCTGTTGTTAATGTTTTTGTTTGGATTTCGAATTGGAATGTAGTTAGAGAGTTTCTAACTGTGTGGTATTGTGTTTGTGTTTATTATGTTAGTGTAGAGTTGTTTGAGGTATTGTAGTACTTTGTTGCCTAGATGTTTCAGGCCCAACTGAATTGTTTGTTTCGCTGTATTGTATTGTTGTAATTGTTTGCTGTACTGTTAGTGTGATGGGTGTGGTTTTTAGTTGTTTGATTGCGCGTGTAATTTTGCGGTATGTTTTGTTTGTTTTGTGAGTTGTGGATTGTGTAAACTGTTTATTGAAATGTTTTGCTATTCTGTATGGGCCAGTTACTGTTTTTGTGTTGAATCTGATTGCACTGTTTTTGTGTTGAATGTGATTGCCCTGTTTTTGTTTGTAGATTGTTTTTTTTGTTGAGTTGCGCTATTATGTCGTATAGTTTGTGAGAGTTGTGTTTGTGGGTAAAGTGTTTTGTGATGTGTTGCTACCAGATGTTTGCTTTATGTTCTGCTATTTGTTTTTTGTATTTGTGTGTTTAGCTGTTGTTTAGCTTTGTTTAGCTGTGCATTGCAGTGTTGTATGAATTGTACGATAATGTGGTAATGGCCTGTTTGTATGCTTAATGTAACCAGGGAATATGTGCTTTGTCTGCTTAAATAATGAGTTTTGTGAATGTTTCGTTTGCTTGATGTATGTTTGAGGTGGGTGGGAGTGTTTGTATGTTGTCTTCTTTGTGTGCAGTGAAGCCTTGCCAGTTTTTTTTTTGTAATTTGTGAATGTTGTTTTAGTGTGTTGTTGTTTGTGTGTGTGCATGTTTAGTGTTGTGAGTATTGGTAGGTGGTCTGAATTGAGTGTATGTAGTGTTTGCCATGAGTGGCTGTTGTTGATGTTTGCTGAGATTGTTGTGATGTCTGGAAATATTTTTTGTTGATTAGTTGCTATTGGTTAGCGTGTTGGTGTATTTGTGTTGTGTACTGTGTTTTGAGTTTATGATTATGTCTGGTACTGCTTCCCCTAGGATCATCTATGAGAGAAAATCTTACGGGGGAGTGAGCTTTTATGTCGCCTGTGATGATTGTGTTGTCTTGGTGGCTGAATTGGTGTACAATGTGTGTTCTGTCTGACATTTGATTGTTTTCTGTTGTTGCTGATTAAGTGTCTCTTGGAGGAATGTAAATGTTTGCATTGTCTATGTGTTGCTTTTGCGTCTTGTGTATGTGTGTTATGAGTAGCTCTACAATGTTGTGTATTTGTTGTTTAGTATGAGTTGGATTGAGCTGGTAGAAGATAGTGTCTTTGTGTATGTATGTGAGTAGTCCTCCCCCAGTTTTGCCTGTCTGTCTTGTCTGCACGCGGTGTAGCCTTGTAGTTTTGGTGTATTTGTTTGCGATGCTTTGAGTTTTATTTTTTGCACTGTGATGATGCTTGTTTTGTTGGTGAGCTTTTGTAGCTCTGTGATGCTTGTATTGATGCTATTGATGTTTATTTGTAGTATACTTAAATATTTAAGTTTGTGACGTTATAAACGTCCCATTTTGGCACTAGTCCAATTTAGCAATAGTGAATTTCAGCACTATTTGGTTAAATTGTCGCACAATTTGTCCTATCAAAACAGTTTATATTTAAGAAAAAAGTTTATATATGTATACAACTTTTCTATGTGTTTTGAAATCGCATGCAACCGATTAAACGTGTTTTTGAAAGACATGCAGCCATTTGTATGTTTTCAAAAAACATGCAACCGCTTTTAGTATGTGTTTCTAAAAAAAATGCCACCGTTTGTATGTAATGTTGAAAAATATGCATATATATCAATAATTTCTAGACGGCTGCATATTTTTTTAATAAAATTGTGTCAATTTTTGTTTAATTTACATACCAAATTTATTTTTAAAAAAACATGCATTTGTATGCATAAAAAACATCTGTATGTGTATGGATGCATGCCGCTAGAATCCACAATAATTTGTTCTTCATTTTGTATTGGACAAGGTTTCATCCTCTTTCTGGTAAAAAAGTGCTATCCAGCACAAAAATTTTAATGTGTTCAAAAAAACGATATTTTAGCAATCCATTGAGTATAAATATTACAAAAATCATGCAACCGTTTGTACTTAAGAAAAAAACATGCAACGTTTATAAGTGTTTCTAAAACACATACAACTTTTGCATGTGTTTTGAAAACGCATGCAACCAATCAAACGTGTTTTTAAAAGACATGCAACCATTTGTATGTTTTAAAAAACACGCAACCACACGCAAAAATATGCATACGTTTCAATACTTTGAAGACGGTTGCATATTTTTAAATAAAATCATTTAAAATTTTTTTCTAATTTACATAATTTTTTTAAAAAACAATCATCTGTATGCATGAAATACATGTATGTATGTATGTATGTATGTAGAATATGTCGTTAGAATACGCAATACTTTGTTCTTCATTTTGTATTGATATTTTTTAAATAAAATTTCATGTATTCTTATAATCAAAAAATAAAAAACGTTATTCCTAATAGTTTTGAAATTTACGGAAATTTCTGAGAAAAGAACAAAACAAAATTTTTAAACTTAACCCACAGCACAAACAAATTTTTTTAATAAGAAAGGGTTAGAATATGTATTGCTTATAATATCTATCTTTATTGCTTTAAATTTTAGGAATATTTATTATGCTGTAAAATTTTATAGAGATTTTTTTATCAGATTTTCTTTTTCACTTACCAATTATGCTATTATTTTTTGGCTTTGAGTAAGGATTTCGCCTTGAGCCAGATGGTTTTCGTCGTGGCCATTTGAATTTGAAAGTTATTTCAGGGGAAGTAAGTGCGTCACAATTTCGGGTTTTTGCCGCTTTTGCTGATCCAATTCCAGAAAAACAATTAAGTGCGGTTATTTCTCCGGCTGATATTGCTATCATTAAGAAGACATACGAGCATAAAAATACCATGATTGTTATCGATGTTTCTAAAAAAATGTGAATATGGTATAAAACAATGGAATATATATTTTAAAAAATTTACTCTTGTTATATGTTTCAGCTCGGCGCTAACACGCATAGTTTCTGAATTAAAAAAATCAGACCAAACAAACTTTCTTATATATTATGCAATTCAAAATTTAAAGCTTTTTTGCTAAGTTTTTTAGTAAATTTAAAAAATTTAGACAATATTTTCATTAATACCTTAAAATTTCCGCTCATTTTAAACAAACTGTTCGTTTGCATATTATCAAATTAATGGTAAAGGTTTTTCTAGGTTACAGATTTTTTTAGGTTAGAGTTTAAAAAAATGTTTTAAAGTTCTAACCCAGAATAAAATTAAAATCCCGGTTGAAATTTAAGGTTTATCTGGGTAGGGCTTGTAATTTTTTTTATTATTTTGGACCCATTCTTAAAAGTTTGTTTTAAGGTCTCTCTAGACAGTTTTCCCAAGTTTGGAAAATCGCGATCGCGATACAATTTACGTACACAAAAAATTTACTTAAAAATTTACGTATTTATGGCGTAATATACAATGTTTTGTATAAAATGCTGGTTAGTTTTTTTTTAAAATAGCAATGAGACGGGAATTTAATTTAATTTAATGAAATATAATGTTCCGGGTAGTTCATTTAATAATAAATATTTGTATGGAAATAAATGATTTTTAAAAGGCCAAATATCTTTTGTATTTTTAAACGCATTCATGATTTTGCCATACCTTTTTTATTGTTTATTACAAAGTGTATGTTTTTAAATCTCATTTAGACCTCCTTTTTCCGTAGCCACCATGGCGCAGTTGGATAGTGCTTTGTAAATTTTTGTAAAAAGTCTTAAGATTGATTCCCATTGAAAACCTATTTTGCCTTATTTTTGTTTGATTTTAAAAGGTTTTTTTTAGATTTTTTTATATTTTTTTAAAATTTTATTCACATAGATCCAAAACAACATCATTTTTAAACAGTATTTTTTCACTGCTTTTTGTCAATACGTCAAATTTTCATCGTTTGAATATTTTAAAATATCAGAATACTACATAGTTTTTAATAATTTAAAAGTAAACTGTGTGTAAATAAATAAAAAAGGTAGTTTTTGCTATGTATTGCAACTGGCTTACTACCAAATGCTCTGTAATGAAAACTGTTGGGAGAGAACTTATTTAAAAATTTTAAAAATACAACTTTTAAAATACTTTAATAATAAAAAGTAAAATTTGGCCTGTTAATTTTTTATGTTTAAAAATTTAAGTTAGAAACAAATTTTTGGAATAAAGTTTAAAAAAATTAAGATAATCTAATTATCGAAAAAAATGCTCCAACAATAGAGTAGGAAAAAAGGCGATTTCCCTCAGGCGTATGTTTAGATATATAATATGCGAACTATTCCATGGAGAGTCGGCGTTTTGAAGGGGTGTGCAACAGATTCTGCATGTGCTCAGACCGGCATATTTTGGACTAAAAACTTTTTGTAAATATTTTTTTCCTAAAATTAGGTGATTTCGTATCTACTTTTTTTATTTTTAAAATGGGTTTTTGAAAATTTAATCACAAAAGATAGTTTCAGCCAGTACTTAAATTTTAAATATTTTCGTTTCTTTCATAATATACATATTAACACAATCAAAGAAAAAATTTTACCACTTTATTTACACAAATAGCGCTAAATTAAAAAAAAAAACAAAAAAAATAAAAATTGGTAGTGTATCAAAAATATCAAAAAATTGTGCAACTTCTATATAAAAAATTAATTCAAAGAATGAGTCTCTCCAAGTAAGAGGCACCCTCCATAATAATGGCAAAGCCATTTGAATTCGAGGAGTTAAAATGGAGAAGAAGGTATAGATAGATAGAAGAACAGAACACAAAAAGAACAGTTAGATAGATAGATAGTAAGAGGGCGGTACCCTAGTGTTAAGGGGCCCTGGTGTTCAAGCCTGCATTAGGCTCATTACACTCTGCCCTGGAACCACCTAGGAGTGGTTTTCCTCAAATCGTTTTGATTCTTTTATGAATCGTTTAAAATCAACAACAGGCGCCCCTTGGACTGTTTTTGCATCTAAGGTGTCCGTGCCAAAGATTTTAAACCTTATTGCTGACAGTGCATAGCACTGTTCCAAGAAGTGAGTAGCGGTCTCTTCTTCCTCTTGGCAGAGTTCGCAGAGCCCATCATTGGCTACTCCAATCTTTCTCAAGTGAGCTTTGAGAGGACTATGTCCAGTTAAAAGCCCAATGACAAGGCGTAACTGTTTTCTTGAGAGACCAAGCAATTGCCTAGCTCTGGAAATATTAGGCTCAGTGACATACTTTTTGGTATGTCGGCATGCGTCAAGATTTTGCCAGTATCTGACATGCTGAGCCATAATCCATTTTTTGATGGCTGATTTTGCCACCCCAATTGATGTTCCCACATGTAAAGTGGGCCCATAAAGTTAGGGTTTGTGCCTTCTTTAGCAAGCTTGTCAGCCTGCTCATTTCCTTCATGGCCCCTGTGTCCAGGTACCCACAGAAGCTTTACATCATTTTCTCTGGCCAATCTGGTAATCATCTCATAGCACCTCATAACTAGCCCAGATGATATCTGAGGAGATAGAAGCGCCTTGAGTGAAGCCTGACTGTCAGAGAAAATACAAATTTCTTTGTTTTGTACAGTTTGCACAACAGCATTTGTAACACAGGCCAAGATTGCATATGTTTCAGCCTGGAATACAGTTGGGTTTTTGCCTAATGGAATAAAGAAATCCTCTTCCATGGCAAATGTGAAATGCACTCCTGCCCCAGTATGTTGTTCTGCTTTTGAGCCATCTGTGTAGCAGCACATAGCAGATTGAGGTTGAATGACATCTTTGTTAGTGTTCCAATCTTGTCGACTAGGAAACTCAACTTTAAAGTTCCTTCATTTAGTCATTTAACTACCAAGAAGATTTTAGGAGGTTTATAATCTTAGAAATTTTTTGAACTGAGATAATGATTTGGCACTTACTCGGCTGTTCTTTAATAAGTTCCATTTCTGAAGGACTCTATTAAAGCAATTAAACTTTCTACAATTAACACGAGTATGTTGGATTTTTATTTTTTTTTGAATGACCTCTTGTATAATTTGTATAAAAAACAAAGTATTTGTTTTATTTTAAGTTCAGAAGACCACTAATGATATATGTTTCAATAATATGTTTCAATAATATCTGTTATTTCTCCACGTTTTTCTAAAACTTCAATACCAAGTATAGGCAGTCTGCTTTCATAGTCAGTATCTTTTAAGTTACATATTATAAAAACTCTTTTTGTAAATGATCTTTGTACTTTTTCCAGTAAATAATTATCCTTCACCATATAAGGGTTCCACACAGCACTTCCATATTCCACAGTTGAGCGTACAAAGCTCTTATATGCAGAAAAATAATTTTTAATGGATTTTGATTTGAAACATCTAAGTTTGAAACATTTAAGTTGGATGTTTTCATTGCTTTTGCAGCTATTTTTCTACGGTGATATGAAAACTTTAAGTCTTTACTCATATAAATTCCTAAGTCTTTATCTAAATTAGTTGTAGGTAATTTCTTGTTATTTAAGTAATAATCCATCTGATTTTCATTATTTAAACAGTTAATGTGTAAAACATCACACATATTCTATGATAAACTAAGTTGCCAGTTATTTGTCCATTTACTTATTCTATTCAGATCATCTTGTAATTTATCTCTTTTGTCATTTTCTTCTGAAAAACTTGTGTAGACCTTTGCACCATTTGCAAACAGTTTTATTTCAGAATTTTTAACGCAGTCCACAATATCATTTATGTAAACTAAAAACAAAAATGGTCCCAAAACTGAACCCTGTGGTACCGAGCTAGTGAATTTATATGCTGATGAAATAGAATCATTAATTGCAATTTTCATTTTTCTATTTGTTAGAAAAGCTTCCAATCATTTTAAAAGCTTGCCAGATACCCCATATTTATTTTGTTTATACAAAAGCTTTTGATGTGATACAGTATGAAAAGTCTTTGCAAAATCTAAATAAACAACATCAATAGATTTTTTATCATTAACTGCCAAAATCCAATCATTATAAGAATCTAGGAGTTGTGTAATTGTTAAGCTTTTATCTTTAAAACCAATGCTGAAGATGAGATAATATTATTGCAAAAAAGATAGAAAGCTCAAATTTTACAATTTTCTCCATTATTTTGCAAGAAAAACAGGTAAGTGAAATAGGACGATAATTTTCTTTTTGACATTTACAACATTTTTTGTGTACAGGAGTAGTTAACGCCATTTTTCATTTATATGGTAGTTCACCAGTATTAAATGATTTTTGAAAAATTTTTGAAAGAGGTTCTGCTAATACATTGGCTAAACGTTTTAAGAACAATGCTGGTATGCCATCAGGTGAGCACTTATAGTTTATTTGGCAAATTTTTCAAAAATTTCAAAACATCTTTTACTGGGAAATTTATATTTTCAATTTTTTTAAAAATTTTGGGCTCAAAATTTGGTAAACTATTATCATCTATGGTGAAAACTGAGCTAAAATACTCTCCAAAAATTATTGCTTTTTGTGTGTCATTGGTTTTTAAGCTACAATTTTAAGTTTGGGTTTGAGGGATAGATTCTTTGGATTTAATTTTTTGTTTATATACTTGAAAAAATAACCTATATCATGTGACTTTGGACCTTCTTCTTCTTTTAAATCAGAGTTAAACTTTTTAACGCATTTTGCATACTTTTTTGAAATTTTTTTGGTTTTTTCTTTAAAATTTGTAGTTTTTGATCTATGCTTTCACAATTGTCTTTTTTGTTTTGGAATTTAAAAATGTGTTTTGGGTATTTACATTTCTTTTTAGCGTGTTTTTTATGTTTGTTTATTAAAGGTACATACAATATTATACTCTCTCTTATTATTTCTGTAAAAAAATCCCAATACTCTTGAACTGTACTTAAATATTTAAATTTAATAGACTAGTTTACTGTTGCAAGAATCATAGCTAACGACTTTTAATCAGCATTTTTAAAGTCAGGTACCAAAAAGTCGGTAACGCAAGTGTTATTCTTTGAAAGTAAATAAGAATTGAGCTCACAGCATTTTACAGCATGATCTGAATTACCAAAATTGGCTGCTAATTCGACTTTACTAAAAATTTCAGGGTCATTAATGAAGACTAAGTCCAAAAATTTACTGCCACAAGAGGGTTCAGAGACAACTTGAGAAAGACCCAATTCTAAAAATGTTAGACACTATTTATATTCATTTTGAGAATTGCTAATTAATAGTTCAGCATTCCACCTAAATCCCAGGAAATTTAGGTCGCCTATTAATATTAATGTATATGTAATATTTGTTATGTACAAATTAATAAAATCTTATAAAAGACAATTGTAAAACAATTATAATTCTTAAAACATTGTATTTTTCACAAATATTTATGAGAATTGTGTTATTAATTATTGTGTCACCTACTCCCAAAAAATGTAAAGTGTATTGTTGGAAACGGGCAGATTGGGCTGCAATTAATGAAAGTATTTTTAATATTAATCTTGAACAACTTGTTGAAAATGCGGCTAATATTCAAGATGCAGTACTTTTGTGGAATCGTGAAATTTTAAAAGTTTTTAACCGGTATATTCCAACTAAAATTTTAAAAATTAAACCGCACATTTTTTGGTTAAACAACTCTATTATAAAATTAATTCGCGAAAAAAATAAAGCCTACAAAAGCTTTCGTCAAAATAGCCAATTAGAGCAATTTCAAAATTTTAAGGCCTTGCAGAAAAGGTGTCGCAAGTTGATAACTAGTGCCAAGTGTGAAAGTATTAAAAAAACTTTGATAAGGTGTCTTGTGCGGCTGATTTTTGGAAAACCGTAAAACATTTAAAAGGTACACCAAAAGAACCATTGCCATCAATATGCAAAGAAGATGGTTCCTATGCAGTAAGTAATCAGCAAAAGGCTGAGGAAATATCAAAATCATTTTTTAATTTTTGGAACCAAAACGACGTTAATCCCTTAGCAATTCCATTGGAACCTGCCCCTGCAGATTATTTGTGTGATCAAGAGTTTGTTCTGTTGGAATTGCTAAAATTTCGACCAAATTCAGCGCCAGGTCCCGACTTTTTACACCCAAAAAATTTTAAAAAATTGTGCACCATATTTAGCAAATTCAGTAACTAAACTTATTAATCGGTCTATAGTGGAGTGTACTTTTCCAAACGCATAGAAAGAAACGATTATTACTCCGGTGCCTAAAAAAACAGCTAACATAACATTTAACGATTTTCGACCAATCTATAACAAGTGTGGTATCTAAGATCTGTGAAGCACATATCATTGAAATCCTTAAAAATTTTTTAGAACCGTTACTTTCAAATATTCAGTTTGGTTTTAGAAAATTTTGTAGCACAGTGGACGCCTTAATTCTTTTTGAAGACTACATTTGTAACGGTTTTGAGTGGTGCCGACTTAATCGCAGTCCAACCAAAGTAGTTATTGTGTTTTTGATATCAGTAAAGCTTTTGACTCGGTCCCTCATCAGAGCTTGTTAAAATGCCTTTGAGATGAATTTGGTGTGAGCCAATGTTTACTTAATTACATTAAATCTTATCTTTCTGGAAGAACCTTTAAAGTCAAGGTGGAAAATGTGCTTTCCAGAGAAAGAGCTGTTTCAAGTGGTGTTCCCCAGGGTTCAAAACTTGGGCCTTTACTATATATAGCTTACAGTAATCGTTTAGGGTCTATAAATCTATCTCCTAACTCAAAACTAATTATGAATGCCGACGATTTGTGTCTAATTAAGCCAATAGTATGTCCAAACGATGAAACGGCTCTTAACAACGACATTAATACAATAAATCAATTTTTTGCTGAGCGGTATTTAACTGTCAGTACAACAAAACAAAATACATTTTGGTCTCTTTGGATAATCAGCGGCTCAATTTAAACACTCATATCGTACTTGGTAACCACAATGTTGAAAGAGTTACAGAATACAAATACTTGAGCCTTACTTTTGATGAAAGTTTGTCTTGGAGTAAGCATTCACATATAAAAAGTTCTCAGTTAAAAAAAGCCACTGGGACTTTAACTAAAATTTTCGGTAAAAATGTAAGCTCCAGTGTACTAAAAAATATTTTTTTAGCACTGTGTTTCCATCATTAACCTATGGTCTGGCTGTGTATTACCCATATTTTCAAAAAGACCGTTACATTTTGGATAGAGCTCTGCAATCAAGTTTAAGGATATGACTTACAAAAAATATAACTTTTCTTTGGATGAGCTTCAAAATTTAAGCAAAATTCCATCTGTTGGCCACACAGCAGCAAGTTATCGGTCGCGTTTAATGTACACTTACCACCACCAGTTTGGAATTCCCCCAGATAATTGTTTAATGTTAACTTCTGATCAAAATGTGCGAAGATCTGGAAGATTGAGAAATAATGATTTTGAGTATCATTTACCCACCAGACATTTTACAAGAACTGACTCCTCCGCATTAAGAAAATCGATAAATTTGTGGAATCAATTTTCAACTATTTTTTGCTTACAAAATAAAAAACGTTTTTTTAAAATCACAAGTGATATTTATTTTTAGATAGATTTTTAGAAAACCAGAATTTTTACAACGTGCTGTAATTATTTATTCTGTTATGTTTCTGTTAGTTTTATTATGTATTAATTTATTTATAAAATTTATGCAAAGCCAAATAGATTTTAGGCCACAGTAATATCAGGTCAGTCATTTTTGATTTCAGGGAGTCATGAATCCTTTGGGGTTGAAAATGATTGATTTGGTATGGTTTATTTTGGTGTGTAAAAGACTTCTATTTGGTTTTCTTTTTTTTTGGGTGCATGCAATTTTAGTGCGGTTATTTACTTGCTTTTGTATGTTCCTGTCGTTTGACAAAATAAATAATAATAATAATAATAATATTTTCATGCAGCCAATAAACTCCTGAACACATATCACATCTGTTACACTATAATTCATATTGGAACCAGAAATTAAAAGCTCAATATTATCTAGACAATTTGAAAATAATCTTGCGTTTAATGATATTATTTTGAGCATTTTGATGTGTGCGGTTTTTTTAAACTTGCTATTTGGTCTGAGAAAAAAATTTGGTCTGAGCTTTTTAATTTGAAGAGTGCATTTTTTATCATTGTCATAAAAATAAGCGTGTCAGAGTCACTGTAATGAACAAAAACCATTTTGTTTTCACTGCAAGCTGCTTGGCTTTGGCTAGCAAAACAACTTGATCTTAACGCTGCTCGCTGGTTAGAGATGGCGTTACATACAAATGACCAAACTGATCGGATTTTCTCAGCTTCCCATTTGAGTGAGCAGAACATTTGATTTTTTATTATGCAATTTACTTGCTTTTGAATTTACTAAAGGACAACTGGGTTGCGTTCTTTCCTAATTAGAAATTTTTTTGAGCTTTTGATTTCCAAAATGCACTGTTTAACTTGATCAAATAGATAGGGCTCTCCAGAGTCAGCGTATCTTACAAATACTTTCTTTCCTTCACTGCGCAATTTTTTAGCTCTGGACAAGAGCACATCTGATCCTTGCGCTGATCACTACTGAGAGATGGCCTGACGTAGAGGTGCTTGTAAGATTCGGTTTTTTGTAGCTTACCATTTGATCTAACAAACCGATTTTGCATGCTGTTGTTAATAAACCGAATTTTCATCAGCCTGGGTCTGCTGGAATCGGATTTTCCAATGCAGAAACAGTCAATAACAACGTGATTACTGCCATCCTCAGGGCTATTGATTGCTTTCTCCACCAGTTTCTTTGCTTTTTCCATTTCTTTTTGTTTGTTCTTTGATTTTACTATACCGGCAACGACTGCAATTGTGGAGTGTTCTGGCTGTATTTCCGTTTTTTTCATTTGCTCTTCCATCCATGGTATTAGATCTTGAATAACTTGGGAGCAGATTTTTGCAATTGCCTCAAGGTTTTATGCCAGCTTCCAGCTTTTCAACACAGCTCAGTAATTCCTCACGCTCAACTTCCAGTTCTGACACTCTGGCTTGTAGTTGGTCATTTTCCGCTTTGACAAAATACTTTTGGGTATAGTGTGTCATTTTAATTTAATTTAATGTAAGAGTAAAAAATCTTTACAAATGCCTATATAACCAGATAATAACCATCAATAACCAGCAATAAACTTTAAACTAAAACAAAAAACTGCGAATAAGTCTAAAGTTTAAATCTGTGCCTTTAAAATTCTATATTTAAAAAAAACATCCTTATAAAACCATAGTCAAAAATTGGTAAAAATCGCAATTTTGTATAGGGGATTTTGAACTCACCCTTTAATATCCCAAGAACAGTGATCTAGTGCCAATCAAATTAAAAAAATGTATTTCAATTAACTGTGCAAATTTCTACCTATTAACGTTTTAAACAAAAAAATCAATTTAGTATTCTTTTTAAGTATATTCCCTTGTTTATGATTACATAACAACTCTTTTATTACAATCAGTATCAAATTTTACTAAAATAAAAATTCATTTAATATATTTTTATTTAATCAGTTAAACGTCCATACATGGTTTCCCATGAATACATGAACTACTGTATAAATGGACTGATACTTTTTTAAATAGGGTTATTTTACGGTACTCTCACCATAATGTTATGCTTTGCATTTACGTTTTATAAACGTTAAAAACTGCACACAAGTATATATTTTTATTTGATAACCAAAAAAACACGTTATTTAAAGGAAAATAGTCTAAAAATTAAAAGTGAAAATAGTGAAAAAAGCCCATTTTGTATGGAGCTTCTTGGACTCTCTTTTTAATATTTGTAAAACGGCTAATGAGAGTCAATCGGCATAGTCATATCCATATCCGCCATAAATCATATATATGAATGTGTTAATCTCTGTGTGTTAATGTGTTATCTCGGTAATCTGTTAATCTCGGTGTGTTAATGTGTTATCCTAATCTCGGTGGAGGTGTTATACTGCACTAATACCGCCAAATCTATTTAGATCATCTTTGTTACTATTTTCATCAAAACTTGTATAGACTTTTGCATCATCAGCAAATAGTCTAATTTCAGAAATATAAGGTCCTAAAACTGATCTTTTTGGTACTGAGCTTGTTACTGAGTATGAATTTGAAACAGTCGTTTATTAGTATTTTAATTTTCTTAGTTAAGAACGCTTCTAACCATTTTAAAAATTTGCCACAAACTCCATATTTACTTAATTTATACGAAAGCTTTTGATGTGATACTGTATCAAAAGCTTTTGCAAAGTCCAAGTACACAACATCCATTGATTTCTTATCTTTAACAGCTAATGTCGAATCATTGTAAGAATTAAGAAGTTGTGCTACTGTTGAGCTTTTATCTTTAAAACCATACTGAAGGTGAGATAATATATTTACAAAAAAGATAGAAAGCTCAAATTTTATTATTTGCTCCATGATCTAACAGAAAAAAACAGGTAAGTGATATTCAACGGTAATTATCTTTTTGGTACATTGAACATTTTTTGTAAACAGGAGTAGAAAAGACAACTTTCCAATCATGTGGTAGTTCGCTTGTGTCATATGACTTTTAAAAAATTTTTGAAAGGGGCTCAGCTAAAACTTTTGCTAAACGCTTAAAAAATAAGGCTGGTATGCCATCTGGAGAGCGAGATAAATTTATTTGGTAATTTTTTTAGAAATTTTAAAACATCTTTTACACTAAAGATTATATTTTTAAGAATATGAAGATTTTGTTGTTCAAATGGAGGAAAATTACCATTATCTCTAGTAAACACAGAACTAAAAAATTCCCCAAAAATTTTTTGGTTTTTCAAAATTTCAATTACAAAACTACCATCTTTAGATTGAATTGGTCAGATAAATTCCTTTTTTTTAAGCTTTTGTTTATATACTTTAAAAGAGTACCCAGTATCATTTGATTTAGGAACTTTTTCTTCTAACTGTGCGTTAAACTTTTTAACACTTTCAGAATATTCTTTTGAAGTTTTTTTGAAGTCACTTATGTGAGCAATGTTTTCAGTTCTGTGCTTCCATAACCTCTTTTTTATTTTGAAGTTTAACAAAAGGTTTTGGATAACGGCATTTTTTTTAGTATTGTCACAACTCCCGCTGTGTTAATGTTTCAGAAATCTGACGTCTTATAAATACGATTTGTAATGGAACACTGTCGAGCGATGGTGTAACGCAGCACGTCAGTCAATGAGGTACTGAGGCTGGAGATTACAGGTTCAAGTCCTGTATCGCTCATTTTTCAGCCAAAAAAGCTAAAAACAGCAAATTGTTTCGCAATCTTTCTTTCAAAAACTCAATTTATTCGGCCTCATATTTCTGGACGTTACATTTGGTGAGCGATACACGTCCATTGGTACACCACATATGTGCCCTTGCCCGCCTTGCCGTGAGCGAAAGGTTGAAACTAGGGTTAGCTCTAAGGAGCAGGGCGTGGACTAGTGGTGGACGTGTGGCTCGGACCTTATATGGTTGTCAGATTGGAAGGCTGCGCGCTTCAATCTTGGTGGGAAGGTGTCACAACTTCCGGTGTGTTAATGTTTCAGAAATATGACGTCTTATAAATACGAGTTGTAATGTAACACTGTCGAGCGATGGTGTAACGCAGCACGTCAGTCAATGAGGTACTGAGGCTGGAGATTACAGGTTCAAGTCCTGTATCGCTCATTTTTCAGCCAAAAAAGCTAAAAACAGCAAATTGTTTGGCAATCTGTCTTTCAAAAACTCAATTTATTCGGCCTCATATTTCTGGACGTTACAGTATGTTAAATCATATTTTTTTACTAATGGCACATGAAAAATGATACAATCTTTGAGTATCTTTATAAAGCAATCCCAATATTTTTGGATTGTGTTCAAATATTTAACGTTTAAATCTTGAACAGTCTTGAACAGCAAGAAGCATAGCAATACTTTCGTAATCAGCATTTTCAAAGTCAGGTACCAAAAAATCAGTTTTAAAAGAGATTTTGTCTTTAAACAAATTAAAATTAATTTTGCAACTAATTACAGCATGATCTGAGTTACCAAAATTGAACGCAAGTTGGACTTCATTAAAAATTTCTGGGTCATTGGTTAAGACCAAATCCAAGAACTTTTTACCTCAAGAGGGCTCAAGAACAAGTTGTGATAGACCTAATTCTAAAAAAATTGTGTAATATTTGGTCTCATTTTGCGAATTGCTCAGTATGGTTTCACTATCCCAATTAGTGATCGACCGGGGCAGAATTTTTGCTGGGGCCGGGGTAGAGAAATTTGAATTTGCCGGGGCGGGGGCCGGGGTAGAAAATTTTGCCCCGGCCGGGGCCGGGGCCGGGGCAGGCAAAAAATTTAGCAGAATTTGTAATTTTGGTCAATTTTTTTCAAATAAAAATCAAAATTTTTATTGTTAATTATTTGGTTTATGTAATGAATAGTCACATTTTAGAAACTAAGCACTTTGTGAGTGAAAAAAAACTTTTTTTATTACACAAAAGTTTTTTTCTAAGCAGAACAAAATTTTTATTTTCATATTTCAATTTTTTTAAACCTAAATCATTTTTAAATTTACATTATATATGTACATTTTCACATAATTATTAGCAGTATATTCTTGTTTAAAGCAATATTATACTTAATCGCAAACCATTTATGTTACTTTTCAAAAATGCTTTACAAATAGAGCAAACCAATCATGTTAGTTTTAAAGAATGCCTTACAAATAGAGGAGGAGTTAAAGTACTTACAAGGAATATGTTTTGATCAGTAAGGCAAAACGTGGTAAAGAAACTAAAATCAAACTTGGGTACAAGTAACAAAAATATTTGACATTAACAAAATCTCTTCATATTAAAATATTTTTAATTAAATATGTTGGTACCTAATTGGCGAAATTTAACCGTAAAAGTTCAGAATACTAGTCTTGAATGTTATTTTAAAGAAGAACTTTTACTCGAATTTTATTTACACACCACTATTCAACATTTTTTAGTTTAAACATATAAAAAGGGTTAAAAAGCACCTTTTTATTTTAAAATATAAGAGAATTTTTAAAATTTTATTGTCAATTTTTGTAAATTAAAAAAACACTCTTTTTAAGTTGTAAAAAGTAAAATATTATATTGCGAGTACATGAGACTACTCGCTTTCTAGCTGTTTCAAGTTGATTGTTTTAATGATTTTAATTAAATTATTTAATTTTAGCCAAAAATTATAAAATTAACGTCACCTAAACTTTTTTAATGTTTTTATTTTCGTAATTTTGCACTACTTTTTATAATTTTTCGAGATTTATCAAACACATAATATAACCCAAGAAAATTTTTGATTATACACTAGGTTTTTGAATAAAGTTTGCAAGAGAAAAATGCAACATTTCAAACGTATGCGACTTTCTGTGCATATACCACTGATTTCTTGCGAAGAGATTTTTTGCAGTCAATATTTGTTTTTTCGTGCAGCGCATTTACTTGCAAAAGTGAAAGAAAATTTGCAATATGCACTGCAAAACGCTAACACTTTTAAAAATTGGTGCACCCAAAAATAGCAGAGAATGGCGGGTTTTCAGTATTAAACTTGCACAAGAGTGCTAGTTTCAAGCAAAATATTTTATCTAAAAATTAGTATTATTTTTATTCAGCATTATGCGAAAAACTTTTTTTCAAATTAAATATTAACAGTTTATTATTAACTTTTTGCTTAAAAAATTTACGTTTGGTGTCTTTTGGATGGATACAAAATATTGGATTTAAAAAACTGGACTGACTCCGAAGGTTTTTTTTTTAATTTTATGAATACTATAGTGTAGATTTACAATAAACTTAAAAATTCTAAAATAAAGACTAGACATTAGCTTGAATTTTTTTAACGTAATAAAATTTAAAAACAATTTTAAATATGCACCTAAAAATAAACGCAAGAATATATAATTTAAGTAAATATTCCAGTTGTACAATAAACCGTTCTAATCAATCACACATGATCGAATTTAAATAATCGAATTTAATCATCATTTTCTGCTAATTTTTTGCACAAAGCGATTTAGTAAAATAGTCTTAGAAAAAACGAGTTTTTCGGTGTACGAAATATTGCTGTACGAGAAAAGTTTTATTGAGTGCACAGAAAATAGCTTGCGCGTGAAAAATCACAAGTGCAACATTTCTTGTAAAATTTAGGTAAAAAAATCCCTGTCTAGCCAAAAATTCTCTTGTTTTATATATTTTTGATATAAGCAATGATATTAAAATAACTCCAATATATGCAAATAGGGTTATTTTACTGTACTCTCACCATAATGTTATGCTTTGCACGTTTTATAAACGTTAAAAACTGCACACAAGTATATATTTTTATTTGATAACCAAAAAAACACGTTATTTAAAGGAAAATAGTTCAAAATTAAAAGTGAAAATAGTGAAAAAAGCCCATTTTGTATGGAGCTTCTTGGACTCTCTTTTTAATATTTGTAAAATGG
>JASAMX010026932.1:0-15357 GCA_030248175.1 Microlaimidae sp. YZB2_3
GTGCCCATGTACGGTTAAAATCCGAGAAACGCAAAATACCCATATCGTTTTTTTTTTCTGAAGTGCATTTTACCCATATTGTTTTTCGATTTTAAAGAAAAAATAGGTAAAAAACGCTAATTTAGGTCAAAAAGCCCTTTTTATTGCATTGTTGAGTTTTTTATTGCTTAAAACATTTGTTTTGACTTCAAAACTTAAGTTTGGAGGCAGTTAGAAGTCATTTTAAAGACTTTTTTTTCATTTTTCCAAAATTGGGGGGTTAACCTTTTCTCCCCCTACTTTTGAGTTGGGGGGGGGGGTTAAACCCCCCTTCTCAGAGTTTGGGGGGTGCACAGGTCTGAATTGATCACAAATTTTATTTAACCAATAGATCCATCCCCCTTAAAGGTACAGTCATCTGGATATTGCCGTTCATTTTTAAATAAATAACCAAATTTAGAAACCAATTCATAACAGGAGTTCTGAAAGTCAAAGGTGGTGTGTTCTAAAAGTCATCACACCAATGTTAATAAAAAATAACAAGTATTGGGTTTTCAGTCAAATTAGAAGACTCAAAATTCAAACCACAAAAAAATCAGGACATTACCATGTTAATTTTATTCCTGAGTCTCGAAACAAAAATTTTAAAAAATAACAAAAAATTTAAGGAAAAAACTCAAATTGTAAATTTTACAAAAAAGTAAATTAAATAATTGTTTGAAATACAAATTGTTACAAATTTTTTTAATAATTTTATTTTCAGATGCACTTTTAAAGGGTCCATTTAAATTTATTATGTTTTTACCTACACATCTCCAGAAATTTATTAATAATTTATTAGTATCTCAACATTATTAATGTAACTTGTTAATATCTCAACATTTAAAGCTTGTCCGTAAATGAACTTTAGCTTGGTGAATTCGTTCATCGAGATGTACATAAACCGTACATGGGCAAGTTGGTCCGGAGTGGTGGGGGGGGGGGGGGTTAAAATCCGATAAATGCAAAATATCCATATCTTTTTTTTCTGGAGTGCATTTTACCCATATTGTTTTTCGATTTTGAAGCAAAAATAGGTAAAAACGATAGTTTTAGGTCAAAAAGCCCTTTTTATTGCATTTTTGAGCTTTTTATTGTTTAAAAAATTCATTTTGACCTCAAAACTTAGTTTAGAGGCTGTTAGAAGTCATTTTAAAGACATTTTTTTCTTCATTTTTTCCAAAATTAGGGGGTTAACCTTTTCTCCTCCTCAACTTCTGAGTCGGGGGTTAAACCCCCTTTTCAAAATTTGGGGAGGTGAAAATCAATAAATCAATAATTATTGATTTGTTTTTGTGTACACTGAAGAAATTTACTAACTATACTTGTTTATGCTAGTGTGCGGTAGAACTCCCGTTTTGTTCAGCGTGCTTACTCCAAGATTAAATCCCTATTAAATAACAATAATTCGCTTCATAATTTAGAATATTTGAAGGCTTTTTAATTATTTGATTATTTATATGCACATATACAATAGGGTGTAACTAAAAAGAAAAAATTATAGAATTTAATTTTTTGCATATAACAAACGTATTATTTCAACTCGTAAACTAGAAAAGTACATTAAATTAAAATTGAAAATAGTATTTTTGTTTTAATTATTATGTAGTGTTAAAAAAACAAATGTCTTATTATGCAGTGTTTTAAACATTTTTATTAAAATATCACAAATATAATTTAAAACGCCTCCACTTGACGCCCCTTTTTCCATCGGTTGGTTAAAAGGAAGACAATCGGAGGTAAGTTCCTCCCTATCGGAGGTAAAGGAGGTAAGTTCCATGAACCATCTTTCTTGGGTTCAAAAATCTTCCTTTCTAAAAGATTTTATCAAAACATCTCTATCATTTAATCACCACATTTTTGATTAATAAAGTAGTCCACAATAAAGCACTATATACCGTTTGTTTTAACATTTTTCATATTATTAATTGTTTCAGTGTAACAAAAATTGTATCTTTGTTTAGTATTGGTGATAATATTAATCACTTAATCGATCGACCGGATGGTGCCTATTGTTTTCGTTTCCACAAAGACCGGGTATATTATAGCAGGTCTGATCCTTATAATTTTTTTACATATTCACTTTACACTAGTTGTAAAAAATGCTTTAAAATAAAGAAGAATAAAAAAGACGTGATGTCAGCCGAGTTTTTATTGAAATAGAAGAGATACACTAGAAAAATTGACAATTGAAAATTCACAGAATTTTCAAAGAAATCGTCTTTTTTTAAATGGTAATAACGTTTGTTTCTGAAATGAAAAGGGCAATAAAAATTATAACAAGAGATGTCTTTTTTAATACTTTTTTGGCGAAGAATAGTCATTCAATTTATTATTTATTCATTTATTTTATTCGTCAGTAAATATGAAACTGTGAATTTATACACAAAAACAACTAAAGCTTAGATACACATTAAACAGACAAAGGGCAGGTAAAGGTAACTTACGCTCACTTACCTACCAATACACAACACAATCAAGAAATAAGCACATACACATTATATAAATTAAATAATATCTAGAAAAATTAGTCAAAGAAAAAGCAGTGATAAAAAACAAACATTTTTAAAAAGGTATTATAGAAATTGCTAAGAATTATAACACTTACAAAAACAATAACCCAAAAATCAATCTTTAATTTATAATTCATTTCATGTACCGCTAAAATGATGTAAAACTAAGTGTTTAAGCTTCTATATAAAAAAGAACGGCCATTGATTTTTAATTTTTTTATTTAAAACTAGTACAATATTTTGTAAGATAAGTATGGTTTAATAATTTTTTAAAACCGGTTAAGCTATTAGCTGAGACCACATTATTGGGCAGGTCATTCCAAATTGGAATTACTCGTTTGGTAAAAAAGTTTTTATAAACGTCTAGTTTAATTTTTTTAGTACTTTTAAGCTTAAAAGCATTTTTCATAGTAAATATGGAGACATGTCATAACTAAAAAAATCGTAAAACTTACATCAACTATATTATGAATAATTTTATAAACCATAATAATATCAAATTTTAATCTTTGTACTTCCAGTGAATCCAGAAAAAATAATTAAGTCTAGATTTGTAATTTGTGTAACCTGTAAGGTACATTACATTTGAAACAAACCATCCTGGTAAAAAACTTTTGCGGTTTTTTTAGGCTTAAAATATCTTTTTTTAGAAAAGGGTTCCACTCTGGTGAATTTGATTCTAAAATCGGCCTTACATAAATCTTAAAAGCCCTTATAAGAAAAAATGGATTTTGTGATTTAAAACATTTTAAAATTAATCCTGCTCTAGAATAGGCTTTAGCAGATAAATCAGAGCAATGCATGGAAAATTTTAAATCACTACATTTATCCCCAAATCCTTAATTTTTTCAACTTGCTCAATTATATGTCACCAAGAAAATTGTGTTGGGGAACAGATTTTTTTCCAACTGAAAAAACTTTACATTTATCAAAAGCAACACTAAGCTGCCATCTAGATGACCAATCACAAAAACGATCCAGAGTTAAAATTAATTGATTTTCATCGTTTGTATTTCTTGCATTGTAGAATTTTCCATCGTCAGCGAATAATTTGATACCGCATGTGCCATATGTGCATTTAACTAGGGTAGTGCATTTAATTTTGGCACTTTTCTAAATTGGGCATTTTTGATTTTGGACTATATCTTTGGTAATCCTAGACGGAATACGACGTTTGATAGCTCAAATGAGAGCTAATTATATGTAGATGACTGTCGTGAGCTTTTTTTTTGTTATGTTGTGTGTGATATTTTCATGTGAAATTGTGCGATTTGCTAAAAGTAAAATTGTTACTCTTTTTTAGAACATGGGCATTTCATGATTACGCAATAAATCGGTTTAAAAATTAAACTGTCTTGGTAAA
This sequence comes from Microlaimidae sp. YZB2_3, assembly GCA_030248175.1. Taxonomy (NCBI): domain Eukaryota; kingdom Metazoa; phylum Nematoda; class Chromadorea; order Desmodorida; family Microlaimidae; species Microlaimidae sp. YZB2_3. Next base: position 3,895 of record JASAMX010026932.1, read on the forward strand.
ATTTAGTCTATTTTCAGAATTTTTACTCCCCGTGGTTTTACGTTGCGTCTGTGGTGAGCAATCGTTATAAAATAAAATAGTGTAATTTCGGCACACATATTGATGTAGGTAAAAATGGTAGTATTAATGGTAGAGTGTTAAATTGTAGTTGTAAATAGTTAAAAAACAACTTTGAAATGTGTAGGGGTCATAGCACTGCACTTAAACTCGATTAGGGGGGTCCTTTTAAAAAGTTCCGAAATTAAATGCACTTTTTTCTCAAATTTTGCTCATTTTGATACCATTTGGGCATTTTAGCTGTAACTTTTTGCCAGTTACACGTTGAACAACAAGTAGAAGCTTAAATTAAATAAAACTGTCTGGAGATAATGATAGGCTTTTAAATTTTTGAAAAAGATGATTTTTTGACTGAGAAACAATCGATTGTTTGTAAAATGCCGAAATTAAATGCATACATTTAATTTCGGCAAGTTTCCATTTTTTTAAAAACTTATTTAATTAAGTAAAAAACAACTTTCGTACAGTGAAGCTTATATGACGCAACGCAGTATCGTAAAAGCTTTTAAATGAGCTATCAAACATAAAAATCGGGTCATACAGTGAAAAGTTACATTGGAAAAACAAAAAAGTGCCGAAATTAAATGCACTACCCCAGTTTATGTACAACAAAAACAAGATAGGGCCCAAAACGGACCCCTGGGGAACCCCTGATGTTACTTTGAAAGAATCTGAATACACATTTCCCACTGCAACAACTTGGGTGCGACCGCTTAAAAAATAAATTTATCCAATTCAATAGCTCATAATCTATACCAAATGATTTTATTTTTTGTATTAATTTAGAATGACACACGCTATCAAATGCCTTAGAAAAATTTACATACATGCTGCGATCAATACGTGCTCCTTTATTAATATAACAAAACCATTCATTTAACATAGTTAACAGTTGGGTACACGTAGAACGCTTGCTCATAAAACCTTACTGCTCTTTTGTTATCAAATTGTGTTTACTCAAATATTTAAGTATTTCATCAACTATCAAGTCCGTAGCCAGGGGGGGATTGAGGGGATTAATCGCCCCCTCAAATTCTGGGAAGGCAAAAAATTTTGTAAGGGTCCCCCCTTTGGTTTTTTTAAAAATTTAGAAAAAAAATTTTTTTTTCCAAATCACTCTGTAATGTATTAAAGCTATCTAAAATGCATTATTTAAAGTGATTTAGGTTCTTAAAAGCTCTTATTTATAAAAAAGGAATTATTTATAATTCAAAACATTAGTGCAGTGAGTTTAAAAATATTGTATTTTTGTGTTGTGTGAAAATATTTGCATAAAAGCGGCAGTATCAAAGAGCGGGAAGTCACGATTTAACCACTTTTTTGGTATAAAAAAGCGGTTTTCTTAGGATTTTTTATTGTAAATGCTTTGGTTACTCACTTTAAAACCATCTTCTTCAATTATTACTGTTAAAATGACAAAGCCACAAAGGCACTTAATGGACATATCCAATTTCGCTGGCAGGAACCTCAATGAAAATGAAAGAAAAAACTTACTTAACAACTGTTGGAACCCCAGCGACAATTTGGACAATTTTGGATATTAATAACTAAAGCATTTACTATAAAAACTTAAATTAAATAAAGATTTTTTATTTTTAGAAAACGTTTGTTCTTTTTTATTAAAATAGTAATAAAATACCTAAAACTATTTTATTTTGTTGTATTTATTTAAAAAAACAACTGAAAATAAATAAAGATTCAGTACTTAAATTTAGGTTTCCTGATGCCTTTTAAAAGCTTAAAATTAAAAAATTTTCCACCCCGGTTGCATTCTGCCCCCCGAACCCCCCTGACAAGGGGCTCTGCCCCTTGACCCCACTGGGGGACTACCGCCCCCCCCAGACCCCCCATTTCTGGGGGGCTCCCGCCCCCAGACCCCCCTTGTGGGCCCCAATAAACCACCTTTCCAAAAAGTCCCCCCCGCAATTCAAATCCTGGCTACGGCCCTGACTATTACTCTTTCTGCCAATTTACATAAGTAACTACTGAGAGAGACAGGTCGATAATTTTTGCATGGAGATTTTAAAATTTTTTTAAAAAATAGGTATAATTATCGCTTTTTTCCAGATTTTTGGTAAACAACCAGTAAGGATTGTCATTTCAAAAAGTAAACTTAAAGGAAGAGCAATTTCAGGACCTATAAGCTTAATAAAAAAAAGCGGAAAAACCATCAGGGGAGCGGGATATTTTTGATGGTAGCCGTTTTATTGCTTTTAAAACTGCTTTTAAAATTAAAATTGGTTCGCCACTGCATTATTTTTACACTGCCAGTTGCATATAAGCAAATAAAGTTAATATATTAAAAATTAGCAATATTTACGATTTCACCCTTTATATTTTATTGTGTGACTAAGAAGTTTTTCTCTTTTTTTTTCGACAACTATGACCTAATAAAATTTGGCTTCCAAAACAACGAAATTCTAAGAAATGACACTTTCATTAGTATGTGAAATTGTAATAAGATATTTAACATGAATTTCAAAATTTACCTAGGTTTTTGTATAATAATTGTGATCATAAGTGTTTTGAGTTTTACTCCTGGTGATGTAAAAATTAAGAGATCCTAGCAAGCAATGTGTAGGCAATTTTGTCATAATAATTAAAAACAAATCGATCATTTTTACTGAAATGACAACCAGGGGCCTATTTTATAAAGACGTTTTATATTTTAATTTTACAAATCTCCGCCTATTTTTTGTAAATTACATGATAGAGGATATAGGACACGGCGAATATTGATCAGTTAGCGGAGATGAAATGACATGGCTGCGACCAATCAGCGCAGAGCAGTGCGCGAAGATGCTCCCCCTGGATTACAAGTCAAAAAACCTTTATCGTGTATTTTACAAAAAATAGGCGGAGATTTGTAAAATGAGAATTTACAAAGGTTTTTATGAAACAGGCCCCAGATGTGCTAATAAACTGATGTAAACAATCATGTTTTACGATTTACCAACTAGCTTAACCCGTTCCCGTAATTGCCTTTTCCTCGGTTACAACCGTGAAACGTTCGTGCGAAATATGTCATACTTCCGTCGTCATACCTAATTTTTTGCGCGAGTGGTGCCCAGTGAGCGAGCAAATTGAAATGGTTAAAGCGGTAGGGTGGCAATATGCAGATTTTTGTCACAGATACACTGTATTAAGTAGGATATTTCATGCTGTAAAAATTTGCATATTGCTACCCTACAGTAAAAACTATAAATATTTCTCCCCTGGCCCACTTTCCGCGCCAAAAAATTATGTATGGCGGATGTAAACCTAGGTCATGCGAAGAGCTTACCGCAGTAAGGTTTACGTACGACATTTGTCATACGAAAATACGATAATATAATTTGCTCGCTCACTGGGCACTATTCGCGCACAAAAAATTATGTATGGCGGATGTAAACCTAGGTCATGCGAAGAGCTTACCGCAGTAAGGTTTACGTACGACATTTGTCATACGAAAATACGACCACTGTGAGACGAAGGTTTTGTCGTATGAAGGTTTCACGTTTGTAGCGGGGGAAAAGGTCTTCACGGGAACGGGTTAATCCCACCAACTTTGTATAGATTGTTTTTAGTGAAGAATTGATGAAAAAAGCTGCGTGTATAAGTCGGGATCAGCTCGTTAGTTTTGGTACCAATTTGGGAAAATTTACAAAAACTGGCAAATTCAAATTACACATTACAGCTTTGGATTATTTGGCTCCATATGCTAAGGTATGTTAATGTTTCTTGGGGTATGCAATAATAATAAAACAGTGATATGTAATAGTTTTGAAACCATAAAATATTGATTCTGTTAATCCTCGTACCACCTGTGGTCTAGACCGTTTGTAGACCAACCAGGGGCAGCCTCTTAGGGTGGGTATACCTGGAAAGTAGTTTTATGGTTTATTTACAATTTGCCACAAACCTCGTTATAGGATTTTTCAGCGTGGTGGAACTGGAGTGGTTTAGGAGTCTTGCCGCTCTAATCTCAAATTTTTGAAAGAAGTATACCTCGACTTAACACTTTTTTAGTGTCCATCTCTTTTAAAATTGGGTTAATCTTAACACCCCACTCTTTCTGTCCTAAACTCACTCTCGCTGTCCTAAAGTTTGAAGTCTCAGTAATAAAACGCCAAAAAAGAGTTCAAAAAACATCCTCTCTCACTAAAAATTTTCCAAAATTTTTTTTCCACTGTACCCCCGCCCCCCCCCCGCCTTTCTCACCTCCGTTGTTCTTTTTTCTTATATCATCCTACCCTGGCTACATTCATGACCACACATATCACGGTCCTCCCGGTATTACGGAGGAAAAGGGGAGTATAATATTAAAACGTGCGATTTGGCCCGTGTGTTTGCGCTGACGAATGAGTGTTCTGCGACCGCACGCTTCTTGTCGTATGAGTGTTTGCGCGATGTAGCTGTAGGCTATCTGACCCCGTATACATTTATTATAATAGGTTACAAACCCTAGGCGGGATACCCTAGTACCCGGCAAGATTACATAAAGGCATATACATAATTTGAAGGCGCAGTTTTTCAGCAGGTAGGGAGAAAACCAGGACGAGTGCAGAAAGATCCAAGCCCTCACTTCCAAGGAAGTGAGGGCTTGTAAGAATTAAAGTATATTTAGGTTGGAACTTTATTACAACAAGTAGGACGACCAATTTAGCAGCAATTTAGAATGATATAACTAAACTTCAACTAAACTGAATGATTTTTACTTGAAAGCCCGCAGATTTATATACCCGCGGGATGCGTGGTTGTTTTGAATGCAGGCAGAAAGTTTAGCAGACTAAAAGGAATGTGAAAGGAATGCGTATTTGACCTTTTGTTAAAAGAAAGTTTGAATTAAATAACAAATAAATGATTTGTAAAATTTAATTGAAATGGGAAAACCCGGGCATAACTATATCCTTGAAATAGAAGTAACATTTTTGGTGAGGAATTTCTGGATACATCAAAATTTTGGGTAAAGAAAAGGGTGTCGGAAAAGTGATTTTTTTTGTGACGCCCCCCTCCCAAAAATAAAAAACCTGCCCACCTATGGCTGCAGCGCTTTGTGCACCACGGTTAGCATAAAGAGGGTGAAAAGTGTTAGACCTTAAGCCAAGGCCCTCTTGCTTCCCTTTTCTTCAGAGTTGGCTTGGCTGTATGGACCCCACCGCTTCCCTTTCTGGCATACTTGAAGTAACTAACAATAAATAAGTTCAAAATCACTAACTATAAATTTTAATAAAGATCTTATTTTTTTAGCACAAAGTTTGGGTCAAACCGGCGTGCGAACAACAGTTTTTATATGGAAACCATGTTTTAAAATCGGGACTTGGAAGAATAACCGAGGGAACTGTAGCCAATAATGGCGTTATAGTTTTTAATATGAATGATGTCCCTCTGGTTAGTTTAATAATATTTTTTAGTAATAAATAACAAATAAATGAAACAAGATGTTTATGTATAAAAAAGATTTATGTTTTTATGTTTTTGTAAGAAATTTTGTACTAAAAATTGTACCTAAAATTTTCTCGAAAAAAAGGAAGTCATATTTCACTCTGGAGGGGGCGAGTATAAAAAATGAAAATTTGAGAAAAGAGGGGGCGGATAAATATTTTCTAAGGGAAGGTCCCTCAATATTTAAAGGTTAAGGGGATGGCTCGTCCACCCTGCAAAAAAAGTTCCCACAATCCTGGGCTGCACGCGGTGGGAATGCAGAACGGTGCAAAACAACATCCATCAACGCATCGTCCTCAAGTCAGGACCAACTTCAAACCAGCTGCCAGTTGGCAAAACTTACACAACACTACCTTACACAACAAAACCTACAAAGCACTAAAACAACAAATCCACACAAACACAGTCACAAATCATATTAACAACACTCCAATAAACCCAATACTTCAAACAAAAGCACCAGCAATAAGCAACGAGGAAGAAAATCTTCCTCGCGGGGTCAGGAGAACCCTCGCCCAACTCAGGGCGGGGAAATCTTCTTTCCTCTACTCTTACCTACACAAAATTAATCCCACACAATACACATCACCAAACTGCCCGCTATGCAAAACACAAACACACACAACACAACATCTGTTCTGTTCACATTCACACACATTAACACGACTTTGGGATCAGAGGACCTATGGGCGAGCCCCACCGCGGTTGCAGATTTCCTACGAGAGTGGGAAGGGAAGAGGGGGTGAGCAAGGCTAGGAGCGTGCCAGATGGAAATGACCAGGGTTGAGTGAAACTGGCCGCTGGCAAAAGACAACAACACCCACACCCTGCCTTTCCCCTCCCCCATTTTCATCTATGTCTGTAATCTGATACTCAAAGCTTAAAATATGGTTTATTGTAAAAAAGTATTTGTGGTTAAAGGGTTTTGGAGTTTGTGCTAAGTCAACTACAGATTGTAGAAGAGCAGATCCGACGGCTATTATTGTGTTAAACCAGGCCGACACTGGTGAATATATAAGAAATGAAGAAGGACTAACATAGTATAATTTACTATTGACTTTTACAGTAAATAAAAATACAAAATTACAATTACAATATTAGTACATAATGTTTGAAGCTGTTAAATTTTTGTTTGTTTTTTTTAATAAAATTTTATTATGTTTTCAATGTCGTTATTATGCAAATTGGACTTTTTGATTGTAGAAAAATATTCATCTGAGGCTAGTTAGTTTTTATGGATTCACTATTTTTACACCGAAGTTTCACTTATAATGTAAGTGAAACTTCGGTCTAAACAGGCTATTTTCACAAACGAAGAAAACATTGCTCTTCAGAACGGCCTTAACCAGAAAACAAAAAAAAACAAAGCTGAAATCATACGCGAAGGCGACACTCCCAAAATTTTTTTAATTTTCTCCAGGTTACACAATAAGTATAAAAATATAGGTATTTATAATACCAATCAATATGTTTTCTATTGCATTAAAAAGTTTTTTCAGGTTTTGCTGCCATTTTCATACACAAATCGTGATCTCTCTTATCACCCCAACCTATAAAACAATAATCGGTTTTCTTTTTTAATTAAAAAATCCTAGAAATATATTACATAATAAGCTATATACTAGTGATGTTTCCTGGAGCTGAACCAGAACCGGAATTGAGATTTTCCAAAAATTCGGAACTGGAATTACAAATTTTGCGCGGAACCGAAACTTCATCGCTATTGTTTTGTAAAGTAATTTGTTTTTCAAAAATCATAAAAACAGTAAAATTTACCTTAAAAAAAGAAAATAATTTAAATCGCATTTTAAGCTTTAGGGGCGGAGCTCCGTAGCTCCCTAAATTTTCAGTGTTCGAAGCTCGGGAACATAATGTAGAAGGATAGGGTCATCACTAACAACCTATAAGTCTATATTGTATAATATAAAACTATACCTCCAAATCCTTCCAGGGATTCTCGAGTACTAAATTTTTTAGCATCATTTAAGTAAACAGAGATTGGATAAAACTTTCCTTCATTTGCTTTAAACATTTGAACCAATTTTTTTGCCTCTTCATGACAGTGACCTTGACCATACTTCGCCTTTCGATGCATGCCGCACACACCTATTGTTGTGTTTATTTGTATATTTTGTGTTTATATCGACAAAAGGCTGAATTTTGGCAAAAAACTAAAGTTTAAAAAATATTCTTAAGGTGAAAAAAAAAGATATTGTGATTTTCAACATTTGCGCCACTTGGGGTGGCTCTTCCCTAACTCACTAAATAATTTTCATTTAAAAGTAAGAGGGTTTTTTATATGAACTGAAAACTGTGGGCTTTGATTTTTTTGAAAAGCCGAAAAAAAACTGGTTTGTGCAGCCCTATATATTGGCAATGCTCCTGTATACTGTCGACCCACTTTTAATATGATAGGGATTTTGTTGACAAGATTGACTTTTTTCAATGATGCATGGTATGCTATAGACTAAAGCTAAAGTCTTCCAGGCTGAAATTAAGGGCGAAACCGCTCTACGCCAGGAAAAAATAAACAATAAACCCCTGAGCGAGAAAATTTAAAAAATGTTTTCAGGGTTATGTAACCAATTTGTTTTTAGTTGCGTCATGTGTTTCTCTGCACGTAATATTTTCTCAAAAAACTAGTGGTTACTTTATCACTCATTTATTTTCAACCTGATAGAATTTATATTTTTAGTTCTGAATAAGCGTATTTTACTGTACGAGAGAGGGTACAAAAAGAAAAAATAAAATTTGAAAAAATCGTAGTTTTCTTAGTTTCTTTAGTTTAAACTTATAATTAAAAATGCTACACGATGATATGTTTAACTATGTTGAGGTACTTTAAAATATTAGTTTGTACTAAATAAATTTAGGTTTTTTTGATTAAACATCACTAAGAATATATGAAAATTAATTAATAAAGAAAAGAAGAATGACCCCCTCATGGTCGCCCGGGAATCTGGCAACAGATTACCCCAGCAAAGCCCGAGGATAATGCTGAGGTCTTCGTCCTGAGGGGGATCAACGTCACCCCGCTCGGTCGCTTTTTAGCCGGGATACTCGGGCCCGTACAGCTTGCTGTAGCTTGGTGGAGAGGACGGCGAAGGGCGACCACGAGGAATGTGTCCAATGTTGCATTTTTTTTCCAACAGCAAAAATTCTTCCCCTGTCCCCCCCCTACCCTAACTCTAAACATCATAATTTCGGTTTCAGTTTTATGTTTTGCTTGCTTTTATCTTTTATCTTCTTGTTCTCGGTTGCTGTGTTTTGTTTAGAGACGCTCAAGCCAGCTGTGTTTGCTCTGTCATTGGATGGAGTTCTGCCATTGTTGGATGGATGTGTGAAGCTCAATGGACCTGGTTGCTCTTGGAACCTCCCATGTGCCAGAAGAGCTGGACAAAAGACGGATTAAACGCTTTGTTTTATTATTAATTTTTTTTGTTTATTAACACGGGGCAGAGTATCATTTATTTTCACGCTACCTTAATTGGTGGGCGCTATGTAACTAGTTATAGTACGGCACTCTATATACATACATAAATTGTGCTTAGCTTTATGTCAAACATATCGTATTCCTAACCGCACAAACATATTCCACTTTTACAACCCCTTACCTTGCACTGTTTCCGGGTTTTTTTTTCTTCTTCTTTGTCATTTTAAAATAATTGGCATTCCTTTACATTAAATTATGTCATTGTCTGTCAAATCCCCCTCTCATAATTTTAGTCTAATAAAAAAAAAATTTTTTTTACTCATGTTACATTGGCCACACTTCTCACAAATCCCGCGATGTGGGTGGGGCTTTTAGCCAAAAAATTATAGTAATCAAATGTTCTTCTGGTCAGTTATGCATCATAGTTCAACTAAACTCAATCTCATCACATTAACCAGAGAACGGTGTTGATTTTCTAGATTTTTTGGACGGTAAGACAGGGCCTAAATTCTGTAGCCGGCCCGCATTAACAAAAACAAAAACAAAAAACAAAAAGAAGAATGAGAAATGAAGAACAAATTATACGGGCTATGTGTGGATCCAACCTAAATGCATAAGTATGCATATTTTTATATGCATACGTAGAACAAATTATACGGGCTATGTGTGGATCCAACCTAAATGCATACGTATGCATATTTTTATATGCATACGTATGCATATGATATGCATACGTATGCATTTTTTTGCTATTTTTATGCATACGTATGCATAAAAGTTGGAAAAAAATGCATACGTATGGATAAAAGTTTTTAAAAAATGCATACGTATGCATACTTTGCGGAAAAATGCATACGTATGCATAAAACTAAAAAAATTATGCATACGTATGCATATAAAAAATGCATACGTATGCATATCATATTCATACGGGTTGCCCACGACTCGCTCCCGCCGACTCGCTCCCGGCCGACTCGCTCCCAGCCCAACTCGCTCCCAGCCCAACTCGCTCCCAGCCCAACTCGCTCCCGGCCGACTCGCTCCCAGCCCAACTCGCTCCCAGCCCAACTCGCTCCCAGCCCAACTCGCTCCCAGCCCGACTCGCTCCCAGCCCGACTCGCTCCCAGCCCAACTCGCTCCCAGCCCGACTCGCTCCCAGCCCAACTCGCTCCCAGCCCGACTCGCTCCCAGCCCGACTCGCTCCCAGCCCAACTCGCTCCCAGCCCGACTCGCTCCCGGCTAAAACTGTAAACGCATTTTTATAACAGATTATTAGTTTAAACTCGAATGCCATCAGAAAGCGTCATTACTTAAACACTGATTGTTGTTGGATTAATGCCAGCGGTTTCATTTTAAATTTATTTCCAAATTATTGAAATGGTTAAAATAAAAATAATAAGAATACCGTGCGTATTTCTGTTATTGTTTTTTTATTTTTTATAATTTTTCTGCGTGCCGTGCGGCTGGCACGACCACGCTGTCGCTTCTCCAGTGCCGGTGGGTTGAGTAAAAAATGTACATATTTCACAAAATTATATAACAAAAGGAAGATGGATTTGATGCAATGCGTGATGCAGTGTATTATTAGACATTATTATGCTTTATCGCACAGGGAAGATGAGTCAGATAAAAATTTTAATGGGTTAATGTAAGAAAAACGATTTGGGGCCAGATTCTCTGTTGGTTTGCGATAGTGTGTTTTTATCGCAAACAGTATGTGTTTTATCACCAGAACTACATAAATCGGCAAAAATATACATCAAAAATATATAAAAAATCCAACAGAATACCGCAATTTAACTTATCAACACTAAACATATTAGCGTTTCACGAACGATTTTTATGTTTTCAGTAAGTTTTCAAAAATGTAACGATCGCTCCACGAAACCCTACCTATACTTTCTACTAAATGTACTAAACTCAACGCATGAACAAAGTATCAAGGCTCCCGGCACGAGCAACCGCAGTACATGCTGGGGTGCGGTCGTTCGTGTCGTGACTTGCGCTATACTTTGTTGGTGTACGTGGTCTAGTTTGGTTATCAATAGCTAGTCGCATACAAGCTATTTTAAGTACAGGCTGGCCCTATTTAAAATACTTTACTTTAAGGCTGTAACTCATATTTACATACGAATTTTACATACACTCAGTTAAGTGTTTTCCTTCTTTACTGTGTGGTGGGTAGAATTAAAAAAGGGTGAAGCTACATAATCAGTTACAATTCAGAAGATATGGGTTGTATATGTATAGTTGTGTTGTTTTTCAAAAATCAAACTAGTTTTTTAAATTTTGAGTAGCTTTTCAGTGCGGGCTGCATATAAACCATTCAAATTTTATGTTCTCAAAAGTAAAATTCTTATCCTTAGTTAGCGCTGCTTCCTTCCTTGTTTGTTAAAAGTGTTTTTTCAATGTCCGGAAAATCTACGGCAGGATTCTATAGATGACTACTACCATTTTGTCTATTGGGTGGGCTTTAGTTTTAAAGACTCTTACTACTCTATTTGGATAACAATATGAACTGAAATCAAGTAAATACCACCACATACATA
>JASAMX010026933.1:0-44629 GCA_030248175.1 Microlaimidae sp. YZB2_3
GTCTGGCTGTACTTAACTACATATTGCTCTGTCAGTTTTGAAATGCGCTGACGGAAAAACCTTTAAAAATAACTCATTATTCTATCTTAACGGGTTATTTCCAACCTCAAGAAGAAAGACGCAGAATGAACATAGACCCACAACAAATCGCCCGCACTTCTTGTGATGGGGAGGCTAAATGATGGCCCATCACCACAGGTTCACACTGCGGGTCCCTACAACAATGCGCATATTCGCCCCACTTATGAGCGTTTACAGAGGAAAGCGCATATCAAGGCGTGTATATGGGCGGCGTACGCCAACTGAGCCCAATTTTCGCTACTTCCCTGACCGCGCCCGTTAAAACCGCGCTATTATAAAAGTCGAATTCCCGACAAAATTTAAACACAAAACAAATTTAGGATAGATATTTTTGATAGTGTATTCTGCGCAAATATACTTGCACAAAAATGAAATATGCATGATGCAACCTTCTTATTTTAGCCATAGGTGTTTTTTTGGGGGGGGACAGAGGGGTCCACCCAGACCTGTGCACTGCACCCCCGGGTTTAAACGGGGGGGGGGCAATTCCAAAACGGGGGGGGCAACTTTTTTGAAACGGAGGGGAAATAAACCGGGGGGGCAAGCAGGGGAGAAGGAAAAAAAAAGAGAAAAAAGGAGAAAAAAAAGAAGGGAAAAGAGAAAAAAAGGGACAAAAAAGCGAAAATAAGGAAAAATAGGTTTGAAATGGCTTAAAATACATTGAAATAGGCTAAAAACTGCTAAAAAATTGCGCAGGTCAAAAATGGCGTAGGTCATCATAGGTCAAAAATGGCGTTATAATTTTACGGCACTTTTTCATTTTTTGGGGGGGGGGGGGGGGGGCAATAAAAACGGGGGGGGGGCAAATCCTCCAATAAAACGGGGGGGGGGCATTTCCAGACCGTGCACAGGTCTGTCCACCCCCCCTAGAAAAATTCAGGGCCCCCCTCGAGAGCGCGGCCTGACCCCCCCTAGCGAGGCTGACCCCCCTCCCCCCTTCCTGACCAATTTGGAAGTATATTTTTTTATTTACTGTCAAAAACACGGGTTTTTTTTTCGTTAAAAACAGTGTTTAAATACACTTTTTAGGCCTAAATAGGCTGTTTTAATACATAAAATTCAATATTAGACCATTGAGTTAAAAAATTTTGCTAAAAAATTGGACCCCCTGACCCCCCCCCCAAATTTGAAATCTCGCACCCGGGGTCGACCCCCCTAAAAAGCCAGGAGGGTACGCACCCCCCTGGACTCCCCTAAAAAATTTTGGCCTTCCACCGGGGGTGGACAGACAGACACCGGGTCCACCGGGGGTGGACAGACAGGCAGACAGACACAGACAGACACACACAGACACACACAGACAGACAGACACACACACACACGCACAGACACACAGACAGACAGACACACACACACGCGCGCGCGCGCGCGCGCACACGCACACACACACACACACGCACACTCACACGCACACGCACACACACACACACACACACACACACACACACACACACACACACACACACACACACACACACACACACACAGAGAGAGAGAGAGACAGACACACAGACACACACACACACACAAAAGAAATCTCACTATTTTATAACACCTAAAAGCTTTAATAATTTTTTTGAGGTGGGTGACAAAAAGTGTTTTTCTTCATTTATATTACCTATAACTAGTGATGAGCCCTCGATCTCCAAAGCTCGGCTTCGGAGCAACACCCGCCTTATTTTGGTACTAATTTCGTAGATAATTAAGGAGTATTGTCTGACTTTTATCAAAATTGTTTGTAAGCTAAATTTTTGTCAAAAACTTATTAAAAAAACAATACAAAAACTCATAAATATGCAAATACAACAACTTAGAGCATCAGACCTGTGCACTGCTTCCCCGGAGGTTTTATTGGAGGTGAGGGGCAATTCTAAAAACAAAGGGGTAGTAGACAGGGGAGAAAGAAAAAAAAGAAAACAAAGGAGAAAAATAGGGAAAAAAGAAAAAAAAAGAGGCAAAAAGGCGAAATTTAAGTAAAAATAGGTCCAAAATTGCTTAAAAAGCATTGAAATAGGCTAAAAACTACAAAAACTTTGCGATGATGGCGTAATAATAGGTCAAAATGGCGCCAAAAATTTTGGGTACTTTTTCCTTTTTGGGCAGGGGCACAGCTACCAATATTCCGGAGGGCATTTCCAGTGCACTGCACAGGTCTGAAAGCATATTTCATGCTTGAATACGTTTAAAATCGCTAACTAAAGCTCCGGAGCTTCATCCGCATAGAATGGCCAGAGCTACGGCGGAGCATGATATTGGAAAGGTAGGAACGTCACAACCTGAACCTACAGCCGCCTTTAAAAGCGTAGGGGGTACAAGAACCCCTCTCCCCTCCTTTAGCTTCAAGGGCGTAGCCAGGGGGTTATGGGGGTTGCAACCATAGGTGGGCAGGGGGCGGGGTTGGGGGGTTATACCCCCAAAATTTCGGATTTTGCTGACACCCCCCCCCCCTTAAATTTGGGGTAGTCGGGGACACTCTCCCCCCAAATTCTCCTCCCGGAGAAAAATTTTTAAGTGTTATAAAAGGGCTAAAAAAAATTTTCCGCGCTTCGCGCGGAGAGTTAATTATCAATTGACAATTTATCTTAGTTTTCGATTACAAATCGATTATCCCGTTCAGTAGTTAAGGTATACAGTTTAATAAAACTACTATAAACTCTATATTATCCTTTAATTAACGTTTTAAACACATGTTTTAAATGTGTAGGTATAAGAAACCTTAAATTTTGTAATAAGTATCAAGAAATAAAATTTCAAGTGTAGTTTAGCGCCTGAAATTTAAAATTTTCTCCCCCGGGGGGCATTCTGCCCCCCGGGCCCTCCTGAGAAGGGGCTCCGCCCCTTGACCCCGCTGGGGGGCTCTCGCCCCCCAGACCCCCCCTATCTGGGGGGCTGCCATGCCACCCCCCAGACTCCCCTTCAGGGTTAGTAGTGCCCCCCAGACCGCCCCCCAAATGAAATCCTGGGCACGCCACTGCAAGGGGGGTCTAACCCCAAATTTTTCCCTCTGCCGACCTAAGAGAGTTCTAGGACCTAAAAAATTCTAGACTCCCCTCCTGGCTACGCCCATGTATGTATATAATCTTTAATTAAATATAAGATTATGGATTAAAAAGTTTGTGATACTTGACTTTATAATCAAGACAATAATATTACTATTCTATTATTACGTAATTATTAAAAAAAAACTATGATTTATAATCTAATTATAAGAATATATAAACACGTTATTATTATAAGAATTAAAAAATAAAATTTATAACTTGCAATAAGGTCTTATTTTAATTTTACACAGTTTTAAATCATTTTAAGCCCATTTTAAGGCAGCGCGGAAATATTGGGTACACCCCCCTCAAAATTTGGGTCTTGGCGGACACCCCCCTAAAATTTGACCCCCCCCAAAAAAAATCCGAGAGGCTACCCACCTATGGTTGCAACTCCCCCCCCCCGACCCAGGGGGGGCGCCCCCCCCCCGAAATCCGGCGAAGCCGGATTTTTTTGTAAGGGGGGACCCTTACGTTTTTTAAATTTTGGGAGAGAAAAATTTTTTCTTTAATATTAATACAGAAACTTTCCTGATGCCTTCCAAAAGCATATTAATAGTCAAAAAACCAAAATTTTCCCGCTACGCGGGTAGTTTAAATTCACAATTTATCTTAGTTTTTCAATTTCAAATCGATTATCCCGTTCAGTAGTTAAGGTATACATGTTTAATAAAACTACTATAACCCCTATTATCGTTTTATTAACGTTTAAACACATGTTTTAAATGTATAGGTATAAAAAAACCTTAAAATTTGTAATAAGTATTATCTGGAATTAAAATTTCTATTGTATTTTAGCGCCTTAATTTCAAAATTTTCTCCCCCGGGGGGCATTCTGCCCCCCGAACCCCCCTGACAAGGGCCTCTGCCCCTTGACCCCGCTGGGGGGCTCTCGTCCCCCGGACCCCCCTTCAGGGTTAGTATTTACCCCCCCCAGACCCCCCCGAAATGAAATCCTGGGCACGCCACTGCCCTTTTGGGCTGGCAAAGGTAAAAATTTGGGGGTCCTAAGAGAACAATTTTAAAAATTTTTCTCACGCTTCGCTTCGCTTAACGCTCGACATTTATGTACCTTTTTACAACTTTTAAGTGATGTTTCTAATGAATTTCAAAGACAATTTTTGAAAATTTTTTCGTGCTTTCGCACGATTTTTAATGATACCTATTGAAACGTATAGTTTTTTCAAGTTCAACTTGAAAAAACAATGAAAATAAAAGTAATAAGAATCACTTAGCGCGAAGCGCAAAAAATTTTACCCTTTTTTAATGTCTTTTTAAGGTATTTTGAAAATTTGGAGTACAACCCCCCCACTTTCGAAAAATTTGTATGGAGTACCAGACATGTGCACTGCCCCCCCCCCCGGGGTTAAAACGGGGGGGAGGCAATTTCAAAATGGGAGCACGGGGCGGGGCGACTTTTTTGAAACGGGGGGGGGCAATAAAACGGGGGGGGGCGAGCAGGGGGGAAAGAAAAAAAGAGAAAAAAAGGAGAAAAAAAGAGAAAAAAAGAAGGGGAAAAGGGAAAAAAGGGACAAAAAAAGCGGAAATAAGGTAAAAATAGGTCTAAAATGGCTTAAAATACATTGAAATAGGCTAAAAACTGCAAAAAATTTGCGATGATGGCGTCATCATAGGTCAAAAATGGCGTCATATTTTTAGGGTACTTTTTCATTTTTGGGTGGAGGGGGGGGGGGCATAAAACGGGGGGGGGGCAAATCCTCCAATAAAACGGGGGGGCATTTTCAGACCGTGCACAGGTCTGGAGTACAATACAACCCCCCTTTCTGAAATCCTGGCTACGCCCCTGCTTAGCTTCTTTTTAAAGTAGAAATAAATAGGTATTTTTACACTTTTATAAAACCTAAATAGGTAACTTATTTTATTCAATAAAACGTAAATTTGGGTCGGGTACACTAAAAGAAAAAAGGTTAGGGCAAAACAACTTTGTTTTACAAATCGAACCCCCTGACCCCCCCTCCAAATTTCAGGCTGATCTACCCTACGTTAACACTTCACCTAAAAAGCTATAAGGGATATGAAGATGAAATGAACTCCCCTGGACTCCAATCCTATCTTTTGAAAGGCCCATTTACCCAGGGTCTCCGAATCCCCCTAGCTTTGCCGGCCATGTTCATCTGTGAAAAGTCGGGCACCGTATGTATATTACTCTAAAAGTAAGAACAAATGAACACTTCATGAATTTTATTGAAAAGTGTTTTTGTTTTAAACATCGAACTCCTTACTTCCGATTACCCATACCTTAGAAATTTAAAATTGGACACCCCGGGTCCACCCCCCACCATCTTTATTAAATGTATAACTCCATAGTGCCGATTTCGCACGAGAAATTCCAACTAAATTCTCCTTTACCGCAACTTATGACTGTTTTATTAAGGGCGGGCGAGTTCAGCTGAGTGGGCTGAAAAAACACGCTGGCAGGTTCTGACAACAAAGACTTCCTACCAAAACTCCCCTCAACTTACTCCCTTTAAAGTACTTTTAGCGCACTTTCACACTTTTTTGTTTACATTGTATGCTTATTTTGAAAATCCAAAATTACTTTTCTATTCCTCGCGTTTTACTCTGGCCGCAAAATTACGCGCGACAACTATTTCTAAAAAGTATAAATGAACCACCCAATTACACTAATGATTTAGTTTTGAATTCACAAACAACGACTGTGGTAATTAGTATTCTAAAGGAAAGAAAAAGGGGAAAAGAGAGAAAAAAGGAAAAAAGAGAAAAAGAGAAAAAAGAAAAGAAAAAGCAAAAAAAGAAGAATGAAACAAGCAAAACCAAAAACGAAAAAAAAACCCAAAAACCACAGACCTAATATAATAGTACATTTAAAAAGATATTACCCATATTAAAGGGTTAGACTTCTGCATCATTAAATCAATAAATGATTAAATTATTGAAGTGGAGGTGTGTTTGGTCTTGTGCGCTTGGGACATAGATATTTTTGGCGAGATACGGTAGGGCGGAAAATTCACCCTCAAGCAGAAACAAATATTTTTAGAAGGGTTCCGGGTTCCTGCCGGACCCCCACCATAGGGGGGGTACGATGCCATACATGGGCACGGGGGGGTTGGGAGGGGGTTAACGCCTCCCAAATTCTGAGAGGGGGGTTTAACCCCCCACTCGGAAGTGGGGGGGGGGAGAAAAAGTTAACCCCCCCAATTTTGGAAAAATGAAGAAAAAAATTTCTTTAAAATGACTTCTAACTGCCTCCAAACTTAAGTTTTGAGGTCAAAATGAATGTTTTAAGCAATAAAAAGCTCAAAAATGCAATAAAAAGGGCTTTTTGGCCTAAAATTAGCGTTTTTTACCTATTTTTCCTTCAAAATTGAAAAACGATATGGGTAAAATGCACTCCAGAAAAAAAACGATATGGGTATTTTGCGTTTCTCGGATTTTAAGCCCCCCCCCCTAATTTCGGGTTTAACCCCCCCACTCCGGACCAACTTGCCCATGTATGCACCCTACCCTACCCCTCTGGAATTCTCAATCCACCCCCTCCCTCCCCCCTTCCGAGCCAAATTTTGGGTATAAACTTAGAGCAAAATTTAATGTCACAAACACGTTTTTGAAGTGAAAAACATTACTTCGGTACTTTTTTATACATAAAAATTCTATTTTGATCTATAAAATTCTATATTAGTGCTAAAAAATTAAATCAATGATCTAAAATGACTTTGTTTCGAAACTGGACCCCTCCTGATCCAGCTCAAGATTTTAAACTGGCCTACCCCAGGTCGACCATCCCCCCTAAAAAGCTAGAGGGGTACAGACCATACATGGGCAAGTTGGTCCGGAGTGGGGGGGGTTAAACCCCAAATTAGAGGGGGTTAAAATCCGAGAAACGCAAAATATCCATATCGTTTTTTTTGGAGTGCATTTTACCCATATCGTTTTTCGATTTTGAAGGAAAAATAGGTAAAAAACACTAGTTTTAGGTCAAAAAGCTCTTTTTATTGCATTTTTGAGCTTGTTATTGCTTAAAACATTCATTTTGACCTCAAAACTTAAGTTTGGAGGCAGTTAGAAGTCAAAGTTTAAAGGCAGTTTAAAGACATTTTTTTCTTCATTTTTCCAAAATTGGGGGTTAACTTTTTCTCTCCCCCCCCACTTCTGAGTGGGGGGGTCCCCCTTTTCAGAATTTGGGGGGAAGGGGGGGGGTTAAACCCCCCTTTTCAGAATTTGGGAGGGTTAACCCCCCCCCAACCTCCCCCCGTGCCCATGTATGGTACAGACTCCCCCTGCCCCGTACCCTCCTAACTTTTAAAGGGCCATTTATCCGGAGTACCCCATAGCTTGCCGGTCCATGCTCATGTATGCCCCCTCCAAGTTTTTAAAGGGTTTAACCCCAGGTGGTAGGTAGGTGGTTCGAATTTTTAGAGATAAAAATGAAGTATTTAGTCGTAAAAAGGGTGTAAAAATACAAATTTGTAAAAAGAAGTAAAAATACAGATTTGTGTTAAAAATTTACGTTTTTGGTGGAAAATTTAGAATAAAAATTGTATATCTACCTATAATTTTTCTAAAGGAGGGAGTTATGAGGGTCATAATTAAAATTTTAGAGCAGGAAGGCTTAGTAAAAAACATAGATGACTTGTTGTTCGAGTCCAAAAATAAAACATTCGTTTTTTTATCTTTTTATTTTATCTGCTGTTATGTAAGAAATAAGCTTAAGCTATTAGACGTCAGTCAAATTAGCTTAAGAATTTTATAAAATTTATTACAATATTCTTTTCTACAGTTTCGAAGTTAAATTTCTATTTCTCTTGAAATCAGTTTCATCCCAAAACTATGAACCTAATAAAATTCTAATTCTTAACACTTATAATTATTTGTTGTTCTTGTTGCAGAGCCAATTCATTCAAACTATTTGCAGGTCAAATTTATTCAAATTTTATATTACTTTTTAAAAAGATTAGGAAATCTAAGCGGCATTACACGTTCACCAGGATTTGACTGAATAGCCATAGGTAGGCAGGGGAGGCGCTACGTAGGATGTGGCTTATACCCTTTAAAGCCCAGAAACTGTCGACACCCTCTTTAAAATTCAGAAATACTTCGGACATTCTCCCCACCCAAAATTCAGAAGATTTCAATACTAAAAACGCTAAAAATAAAGTAATTGAAGAATACCCTTTTCAATAATTTTGTAAAAATACCCAAATTTGAGGAGGCGCATTACCATTCTCTCCCACCTAAATCTCTAAGAATGCCCACTTTTATGCGTAACTAAATTTTTTTTTTTAAAGCTGAAGCGGGCCGGCCATGGATATTCCATATTACCGCCTACCACCCTATATCAGCACTGTTGTTGATGTAGAATGTTAGTCAAAGCCCCACCCCTATCAGAGGATTTTAGGGATTAGATGTGAGGTTATATTTAATAATACAGAGAGAACAATAAAATAATAAAAATAAAAAAGGTATAATAAAAGGACTATAAGCAAAAGTAAGAAGAGTTTACCGGTTATTTAAGGTTATTTAAGATTATTTAAAGGTTATTTAAAGTGTTATTTAAGGTTATTTAAAGGGTATTTAAAGATTATTTAAAGGTTTAAAGGTTTATTTAAAGGTTTAATTAAAGGTTTAAAGGTTTAAAGGTATAAAGGTTTTAAAGGTATAAAAGTATAATAACCAGTGATAGAGCAAATAGTATTGCTTCTGGATTTTGGTAAGTTAAATGTTGTAGAATTAGTTGGGAAAAGGATGTTAAGTTTAATAATTATTTTGCTAACATTGTGGCGAACTTGTGGTTATTGAGATTGCCAAAAAGATTTATGGTAATAATAATAATAGTAATGGTGTTTTTAGAATGCTTAGTGACAATTGATAAAAATAATAATGATAACATACATTTGTTGTTATTAAAGAGTAAGAGGTTAATTTATTTGAAATTTTATTTACATGATTAGTACCGATAGTTGTGTAGCACTATTAATGAGAAGAATATTATGATATATAAAGAAATATTATATGTTGTATGACAATATTAACAAAAGGAATATTATGTATTAAAGAAATGGTGTATGATAGCAGTAATAGTGATACTTAATGGTGTTAAAGGGGGAAGGGTAAGAGTAGTGGTGGTGATGGTTGTGAACAAAACAACCGCTTTGTGGCAAGTTCATCTGCTGAACGCACTTAAAAAGATATTTAATAGCTGAACGGCGGTTTACGCCGAATTTTTTTTTAATTTTTTTAATTTATTTTTATTTTTAGGCACCAAAATTAAAATATCTAAACACTAAAATGACTGCCATTGTTTGTTTATAATGCCAAAATATTTGTTTTTTATTCATTAGCTTCTGATAAAAATCGAGAGTTTTAACATGAATCTAAATTATAAATATGATTATAAAATATAATTTTAAAGTGCAAATCGATTTTAATATCAGCCAAAAAAATCTTTAGAATCTTTTATTATACTGATTCTATTCCGGTATAATCTTAAATGTGACAAGAACGCTTCCTACTTTGCGTTTTAAACAAAAAAAAAATCATACGCATATCCGCCCTATTTTTTTACATTAAATTTAAACCTTCTCCCACTTTACTTTACTATATTTTAGTTCAGTTCAACCGGTGGGATTTAAACACCTTCGCTCTTTTATGTACACCATGCGCTTTTTGAGAGCGAAAAAATCAACGTTAAATTTCCTATTAAGCGAAGAGTTTCCTGTTTGGTGCGAAAAAATCTACGCGCATTTCGAAATTAGACACACCATGACAAGATATCTGGTGTAAAATGCGTGAAGTGAAATAGATGTTTAAACCACTCGATTGTTTGCACAACATATCAATACACGGGCTTTGAATTAATATTTTCAATAAAAAATAAAAAACCTTATTACAAATTTCATAAAAATAATTTTAGTAGTTTTGAAGATCTGAATAACTTAGTGATGACAAAAATGCGAAAACTACATTGACATCCTAAAAAAACCTAAAAATTCGTAAATTAAAATTAATTTTCCAGATCATTTCTTTAATTAACAGTTCCTCGAAATAAGGTTAATTTCAGTTTCAGTGGTGTGCCCAAGATTTCATTTTGGGGGAAGGACGGTCTGGCTCTAGGAGAATAGTTACCCTGAATAAAGAGAATATGAGTGAGGGCGGGACGGTAGCCCCCCCCCCTCAGTTGTCGGGAGAAGAGTTGCGGGGGGAAATGTTTTGGGGAAAAAATTTTTAATTTAAAACTAGAAAATTTGATTCCAAATGCTACTACTTACAAAATGTAAAGTATTTTATCGTTTTAATTTTAAAATAAGTGTTACAACGTAGGGTAAAAAAATCAAAAAAAAAACTGGGACAATAAAAGTGGGTAAAAATTTTTGCGCTTCGGAAGTCATTTTTTTCGCTTTGATTTGCAGTGCTTTTTAAATTAAACGCGAAAAATTTTAGCTTTAAAAACCGGCTTCCGGCCCAAAAGAGGGAGGTGCCACTCCTACAAACCCCCTCCCCTGGCTACACTCTTGGACCCACTTAATTAAAATTAAAATCTAGAGTGGGACCAGTGGGGGTTTTTCAATTCTTAACTGCCTATCTAACTTGTTTAAAACAGTTTTTTATAAAGCAAATGTGATATATATTTAGCTACAAACAGTGTAAGATTGGTTTCCTACGAATTATATATTAGTGGTTTTGACTGGAAATTTAAACTTAAATACATGACATACAGTCAGTCAGAAATAAAGAAGATGATACATTCGGGAACTCCAAAGGTGGTAGAGCACAAAATAGAAAATAGCCTTGAAAAATGCTCTAAGAATAGAGCAGGAAAAAGGGGCGATTTTTCCCCGGGCGTATGTTTAGACAGAAAAGATGTGGACTAAAGATAAATTCCATCAGGGTGAAAATAGATGAGTGGTAAAGTAACCACTCGTTTTTTGAGAAAATATCACGTGCAGAGAAACACATGACGGAACTAAATAATAATTGGTTATATAACCGCTGAAAACTTTTTTTTTAATTTTTCTCGCTCACAAGTTTATTGTTTATTTCTTTCTAGCGAAGAGCGGTTACGCCCTTAATTTCAGCCTGGAAGACTTCAGCTTTAGTCTGAGATGGACCTTATGTGGACTAAATTTGCATTTGGTTTGGGCAGCTTCTCACTGAATAAAAAGTTCTACATTATGATAATGATTTGTTTATACATTGATCTAATCACACAGCACTGTTGCATTTTTTAGTCTGATGAAGTGTCAATTGAAAAAAAAAATCATACTCACAGCAATCTTTGACACGGGCGAAATCGCCACTTTTTCAATAAAAAAGCTATATTTGTATGTGTACGAAACACCTATAAATTTGAAAAAAGTGGCGATTTCGCGCGGGTCAAAGATTGCTGTGATGTGACATTTCATCAGACTAAAAAATGCAACAGTGCTGTGTGATTAGAGCAATGTATAAACAAATTATCAAAAATTCTACCACATTATCATATGGTAGAAATTTTTATTCAGTGAGCAGCTGCCCAAACCAAATGCAAAATTCCTATAGTCTACATAATGTTCATTTCAGACTAGTCCACATTTTTTCTGTCTAAATATACGCCCAGGCATAGATGAACACGGTCAAAAAGCTAGGGGGGTGTTTACCCCGAGTAAATGACATTTCAAAATCTAGAGGGGTCCTAGGGGGGGTCGAAACGCCTCTAGCTTTCTAGGGGGGGATAGACCCGGGGTGGAAGATTTTGAAACCTAGAGGGGGGTCAGGAATACATGAGCACGGGGGGGTTGGGGGGTTAACCCACCCCCACATTCTGAGAAGAGGGGTTTAACACCCCGGGCTAAATTGCAGTGTGGCACTCCCGCACCACCGTTGATTGGAATTGTATTTTTGGAAATATATAAATAAGAAGAAAAAGGTGGTAAACATAAATTACAAAATTTACGAGGTGCTCTAGTTATAGTTGTCGCGGTGCCGTGAGGCTAAATCGCAGTGGGCGCCCCCGCGCCAGCGATGATTGCAATTATTTTTTGGAATAAAAAATTAATAGAAGAAGATTATGAACATAAATTACAAATTTTATTCAGATTCTGTGATTATAGTTGATGCGGTACCGCAGGGTTAAATCGCCGCGTGAACGATAAAAGAATATTGATTTCAAGATAATGAGCGTTAGAATTATAATAATAAATAGAAGAAGATTAACATAAATTACAAAAAAAAATTCCAAACGTTCTCTAATTATAGTGTGCACGGTGTTGTGGGTATCATAACTCCCGTTGTGTTAATGTTTCAGAAATATGACGCCTTATAAATATGAGTGGTAATGTAACACTGTCGAGCGTTGGTGTAACGCAGCACGTCAGTCAATGAGGTACTGAGACTGAAGATTACAGGTTCTAGTCCTGTAACGCTAATTTTTCAGCTAAAAAGCTAAAAACAGCAAATTGTTTCGCAATCTTTCTTCCAAAAACTCGATTTATTCGGCCTCATATTTATGGATCTTAGGGAATAAACCACCGCGTGGCGTTCCCGCGCCACGGATGCTTATTATTGTTTTTTAATAAAATTTTGAATTAATTTCGTCATCAGTAATGCAAGAATTAAAAAAAGTACTTTGTTGTTTTCGCCGTTTTTCGCGCGGTTGAAGTAGATCGCGCTGGGAACTGGTTCGGTTTCCGCCACCAATTAAAACCGAGCACCGTCTTCTGCTTTTTTGTGCGGTTTCTATGAGGGGCTGTTTGTTGTCTGCTCTGTCCAATCCTTATTGTTGCCAAAAGGCTGTTATTGTGTGGTTGGGGTTTTTTATTTTGATCAATAAATCGATAACAAGGACCTAAATAAAAAAGTGGCTTCTAAGAAAGTTGCGTAACTCTTTCTTCTTTCAAATGAGCCAATGTTTATTTTTGATCGATCAGTAACGAAGGAGGAATATCGATTTTAAGAATTGAGCGTTAGAATAAGAATAGGGAGAAGGAGATGAACATGAATTTCAAAATTTACCCAAGTTCTCTAATTATGGTTGGTGCGGCGCCGCGGAGCTAAATCGCCCCGTGGCGCTCCCGCGCCACCCATGATATACTTTAGAAAGGAGGAAAGCGTTGCAAATTTTTGTTGCTGTGGGTCCAAAATTTTAAGGTTGCAGTTGCAGGTATAAAACGAACGCTGCCATAGATACCTAACCGACCTAACCAAATTTAGGGGGTATATATATATATTTTCTCTGGGGTAAAGTAAAGGCCAAAATCGGACTAGGACCTACCGAACTGCTAGCCGACGTTTGGCGTGAGATCTCGCGGTGAGCGACCATAACCATGGCTGCCTGGTGGTCGGGGGACAGCCCGGCGCCGTTCGGGTCTCTCAGTCCCGCTAGGCCGGAAACCTGATGAGTCCCGGCCGCACTTCGCTTCGCCTGGTGTTGTTGGACTCGAGCGGAGGCCTGCTGCTGCGCCAGTAGTTGCTGATTGGCTCCCTGCTGATAACTGCCGACCGTCATTGGTTGGTGTTGGTGTCCGGAGGCAGGGTTTCCTCCGGCTCCGACGATGCCATTGGCGGTAACAGGCACGGTGGCGGGGGTCGGCTGGTGCCGGACCACTACCTTGGCAGACTGTTCTGCTTTTTTGGCGGCGTCCTCCAGGAATTTCTGACGGAGCTTAGCGGTCTCTTTAGTCTGCTTCTCCCGATTCAGCGGCTGGGAATCTTCGAAAGAGCGCCGTTTCTCTTCGCTAACCGCCCGCCACTTGGCCAAAGAGTGAGAAAGAGGCTCCAAAAACTAAAATTTTTTTAAAAATAATGCAAAAAACCATACAAACCGTCATATTAAAAGCATAGGTGACCAGGCTTTGAAAAGTAGCCCAAACACCCGAATTACGAAGCTGGGCCTTTAAAATTTTCGCATATTTTGAATTCAATTGTAGTAAAAAAACACGCACCACAACATTCTCCCATTTACCTATCTTTGGGACCGTTCACAAAGTTTATTACAGTTTTTCTGGACAACAACAACACGCTAGACGGTAAGTTATCATAGGTGTCCGACGTCGACATACCTAAGCTTAGGGTGAAGGTATATTTACCATGAAATAAAGCCAAAGTTCGACTTGGGGTCATAGGTGTCCGACCAGCCTGGACTGCGCGGACCGCCCCCCCCCCTGAGGGCCGGTTCAGGGTACCCCTCCCCGCCAGCGCCCATTTTGGACCCTCCCCCCCTAAAACCCCGGTCCAGGCCGACCCCCCCCCCAAGGCGGTGTTTGACCCTCCCCCTCCTCTAACAGCTGTTCCACCCCCTATCTACTTCTATAGATTTGTTATTTTAGGTTATCAGAGCATGTTATTATTTTCAGTCGCGCGCACGAAAAAAAAACGATTTTTGCGCCTATGGCACATTAAGCACAGTACGTATATAAAGTTAGCGCACGAAATTCGTGCGCGCACGAATTTTAGTTATTGTTATTGGTATATCAATAATTGATCGATTTTTTGGAAAAAACATTATAAAACATTACTCTTAATTAAATAGTTTATTTTTGTTTTTAATTATAAAAACATTTACTTGTTTACACATTAAAAAGCTCAACAATCCAATAAACTATCGAGAACAAAATTTGATTTTATTTTGCAAACTAATAAAAAAGAAAATCTACTTCGTTTTACAAAATACTATATACAATAACTAAAATTCGTGCGCGGAAATACGTGCTTCGTGCGCTAACTTTAACTTTAACTCTATACAAATTTTTATAATTTATAATAAACCTTAGGTTTTTTACAAACTGGTTGGTACGTTACATTAAAATTAAAAAAAAATAAAATTCAGATGTTCGTTTTAAAAACGAACCGTTTTTTAAAAACGAACGGTCCGTTTTTTTTTTAAACAACCGGTCCGTTTTTTGCGCTGCCGCCGTTTGTTAAACACTTGCCCGGCAAGTTGCCGCATGCAAAATAATGAAATGAAAACAAAATACAATGATTATTATTATTTATTATGTAACCGGAAAATAGAAGAAAGTTGGTCAAACTTTTACCGGAAGCAAAAAAAAATCAACAAAAAGGTACCTCTTATAATATGTTAACGTTTTTAACAGTTTCCAAAAGTTTTTTTTGGCAGGTTCAGGCTATTCCCCCCCTAAGTACCCCAGTCTAGGCTTCCCCCCCCCCCTAAGGACCCTTCAGTCCAGGCTACCCCGGGGTCAAAATTTTTCGAAAATTTGGTCCAGGCTGAGCCCCCTCCTGGGCCTACAAAATGGTAAAAAATGGCCCCTTAAGTGCTGTTTTCATACATACTTGGGGCTTCCGCCTCCTCACTGTTCAAGCTAGGTTTTTTGTAAGGATTCCTTCTTTACTTTCTAAGTATTATTGCGTTATAGAAATTTAATACAAATCTAAAAATGCATTCTAAACACCATCTCCCCGCGGTTTAATTGGGGACAAAGGTAGGCGGAAGGAGGGTTTAGGGTAAACGTAGCTAGTAAGAATCATTGGTTTCATGTAGTGTTGTAAAAAGTATTGATTTTGGATTATTTTAAGTAAAAGTAAAAGTAATTTGAAAAATTTTAATTTAAGTAAAGTAAGAGTAAAAGTAATTTGTAATTTTTTAATTTAAGTAAAGTAAAAGTAAAAGTAATGGTCAAAATTTTATTTAAGTAAAGTAAAAGTAAAAGTAAGACCTATTTTTTAAAGTAAAAGTAAGAGTAAAAGTATAATAAAAGTAATTTTGAACGGAGCAAAACACCGGTTTTTGGAGCTCCAAAGCTCTGTTCCAAAGTTTTTTTGCTAATTTTATGTATAAATTATCATTTTAATAAGTTTTTAGTCAAAATAAATGGTTTTAGCGTGTTAGTGGCTTAAAAAAGTTCTCTTGCCATTTACTTTACAAAAAGCCCATGGGGAATTTACCCTTTCAAATTACTTAAATTTTACTTAAATTAATTTAAGTATTTGCAGAGGAAAATCCGAGTAAGAGTAAAAGTAAAAGTATTTGAAATTTCAAAAGTCGAGTAAGAGTAAAAGTAAAAGTAATTGAAATTTCAAAAGTCGAGTAAAAGTAAAAGTAAAGGTAATCCAAAATCCGTTACTTTTATTACTTTAAGTAAAAGTAAACGTAACTTTTTACAACACTAGTTTCATGACAAATTCTGATTTCGCGGCGGGACCGCGGACCCAAAATTTTGTAATGGTAGATATTTCCGCACTAACAGCGATAATTGAGTCAAAATTAGATAAAAAACTACTCTAAAACTTTTTTTATTAGTTTTGTTATGTTTTAGCTAAGGTAAGACCTTCACGTTTACGCTTCACATTTACTTTAAGACTTGTTAAAAAATTTTATAATTGAATCAATTAAATTTATTTACAGTAATTTTATTTTTTTAGTTAATTTTTATAATTAAACATGTTAGAAAACTAATTAAAGCTTTATGCCATTTCTCAGTTTACTATATTTGAGTTGTGTTCGCTTCGCGTTTGCGTTAATTTATTTAAGTTTGGGCAAATTTAAAATGCACAAGCACTGAATTCAAAACTAACAGCGGGAACGTTATTATGATCGACGTTTCCCTGATTATTGATTTGGTGGCGGCCTCGATGGAAAATAACCCGCTTATAGTAATATCCGTAGCCATATAATTTTTTTATTTTTACATACAAATCTTGATTACACGTTTTAAAACAGACAATTTTTAATGTAAATCAACATACATAATCAGTGTGATATCATTATAAACACCCCAGTGGGTTTTGTCTTTCGCTTTAAAAAATATTTGCATGATTACGGTATGTTTTGTACACGCAGCAATGTTAGTGTGTGCTATATTTTATGTTTGTTTTTAGTTTTAGCGCAAGGTGTCTATAATCACAAATTTTTTAGCATTCTATTATAGCTACCTAATACCATAGTGTTTAATTACATAAGTTGGTTTAAAGTTTGTTCACAGTTATTAAGGTTTATAAATTTAATTTAACAATTTTTATGTTACATTATTTTATGTAATTGTGTAAGTTTTTTAAAAAAGGTTGTTATGTAATTAATATGTGGCGTATCTAATTATAGCAAAACATATAACATAATATATTATGTTATATATTTTTGATTATAGTATCTAATCAAAGTAAATGACATCAAGAAACATGCAAAGGTAAGGTTTGGATTGTTGATAGATTGTTTATGGTATAGCACACTCAATATTTTAATTATAAAAAATCAAAAAAATAAAATTTAGTTAATATTGAACTGAAAAAAACGAAAGCATTGTGAGGCATAGTGAGACAATAGTAAAAATAATATAACAAAGTATTCAATTGGTAGATTTGAAACTTTTTATTTTTCCATTTTAAGGTTTCTTCATTTTACATATCAAACATACCTAAGCGTGTTCTATTACTGAGCTTATTTCGCTGTTGCCACGCATTAATAAAAAAATTAAAAAGGCGCCAAACACAACACATACACAAGGTACAATTAATCAGCATATAAAACGCATTATGACGATTCTTAGATCTAACGTATAATCCGCGTTGATTAAAGAGACACTGTGGACTTAATTTTTTTTTTGATAGACAAGCTGAAATTAAAGTTTGAATAAAAACCAATTTTGTCATTTGAAATGCAAAAAACTAGATTTTCCAACAAAAATAAGTTTGGGTAACTTCGTAAAAATGTATGAAAATATCCGAGAGTCAAGTAAAATTTTGCAGTTATAACATTAAAACAAACTAATTGAAAATTATAATTTTGTAATGCCAATAGTAATACAATACAGTAAACCATTGTTATCCTTAAAAAAATAGAAATGTATGTCACATAATGATTAATATGATTTTGAAAAAAATAATTTTTTTCTGTTTAACATTAAAAAGTTTTGTCAAAATATTTTTAATTGCAATGTTCTTAAATACTAAATTCAAAATTGCATGCCATCGAGGTCAATCAGGTGTTATTTACCAATATATTAATAGAAACTTTTTTTATTTTTGTTTCTATTTTGTTCATAAGCACTTTTTAATCTTACTAAAGTTTCATAATTTACATCAAATTAAGCATCTTAAATAAAATGCTGATATTTCTGCAACAAACAAAAACATTAGTATATTTTATTTAAGAAAACACATCATAATTTAAAATTTTTTAGACTAAACGATACTTTGATAGAAGTGCTCTGTTTTCCAGTTTTAAAGGTTTAAAGTTTTAAAACACTTTAAAGGTATTTAAATACCTATATACCATTTATTTTATCTTATTTTTTGATTGTTTTAAAAAATTACTCTGGGTGTTTGTCTCTGATATCAAATTGGAAATTGGAAAGCACAGATATTTTTAAAACCAACGTTGTTTTCACTTAATGGGTGTTTTAAGCTCTAAAAGTCTGAAATTAAATAATATTGTTTAGAGAATAATTCACCGAGGGTTAAATAAAATCGCAGCATTTTTGCAGTTTAATTTTTTAGATACATATTGTAAATTTATTATTTAGCAAATATTACTGTAGTCTCTGATTCAAGACCCACTTTATTAATTAATTTGAAAAATTGGGGCTTAGAGCTGGGCTTAAACCAGCGACCCTTCCTTTCACCGTGGGAATGCTCTTCCACTAAGGAAAGGATCGGAAAGTCGTTCCAACAGTGAGGATTCGCTGGTCCAAGCCCAGCTCCAAGCTCCAATTTTTTGATTTAATTGAAGAATTGTGTCTTGAAGCAGAGTCTACAGTAATATTTGCTAAAGAATAAGTTTACAAAAACAAAAGCCGCTACAAAAATTTTTGATACATCCAAAAACCAATTCAAATAATCATTTCAAGTTAAATAGTTGTTTAGTTTTTTTATTAATTTACGTTGGAAAGTATTAAAAAAATTTTTCATAACGCTACTGTTTTTATGTGGCAGTCTTCCGTGTTAAAAATCTGTCTAAATGCATGTCTTTTTGTGCAGCAGTGATGATTTGTTAGTATTCTTAATATTTTGTCAAATTAATATTTACGGTATAAAATTTTTTTGAAATAAAAGCATTTTGGACTTGTCAGGTTTGCGAGTGAAAAAGTTCCTATGGGAATTTGTCAATTTATTATAGACGCACCCCTCTTAACTAAGCTGCGCCCACAAAAATACAAAAATCATTAAATTACTATGTTGATGTATGTCTGAAGTCTTGAAAAGAAATCTTTAAAAATTAAAGGAGCACTGTCACAAATCAAATTCCTATAACGCCCGAACCGGACTACTCTTTTAATACCAAACCTACCTAACTCAACTTTGGTATTTAGAGTGCTCCACTACAAGGCTACAACATTTTTAAATTTCAGCTGAATCGGTTCAGTATTAAAGGAGCAGTCCGGTTCGGGCGTTATAGGAATTTGATTTGTGACAGTAGTGCGCTTTTTTGAAACGCGCAGATGAAAATTTAAAAAAATCCGCAAATAATTTTATAGACATATAACAATTACTTAAAATACATGTTAAAATTAATTTTTTGCTCGCAAAAAAAGTCATAATTTGTGCAATATTGAAAATATTTTAAAACCCAAACTATCATTTTATTTGTTTTCAAACGAGCAACATAGTTGTGTTATGAAAATTATGTATTTCTTTCGCTGTTATTCATTTTTATGTAATTGAAATTGCAAAATACTAGTAACAATGAACAAAATATAATATTATGATAAAATTATTTTGTTGTTCGTTTAAATACAAATAAAATGTTTGTACTTAAACGAAACGTTTAAACGTTTAAATACAAATTAAAGTTAGTTTGACTTTTAAAATAGCCTCAATATTGCAGAAGTTATGACTGTTTTTCCAAACAAAAGATTTATTGCAATATGTATTTTAAGTATTTGTTAATTCTCTATAAAAATTCTTTACGAATTTTTCTTAATTTCAGATGCGCGTTTGAAAAACGCGCACCTAACTTTTAGAATTTTCTTTTCAAGTATCAAGACATACATTAACATAGTATTTCTTTGATTTTTGTGGGTGGAACTTAGTTAAAGGGGATGTGTCTATTGGATAATCTATGTGTCCATGTCTATGTCTATGTCTTTTGGATAATCTATGTGTCTATTAATAAAACTCTTACCTTTTTATCACGTGTTACTTAACAAGTGAAGCGCGTTTAGCCTTTATCTGTTGGTAAAGGATGAAAAAGGATGAACATTAAACAGCGTGATAGACAAAGGTATAGGATTTTTTAAAAAAAGCTGTCAAGAATAATACAGTTTAAACCATATATGTATTTTGCATTTGTAAAAAATAATTCTTACTCAGGGCTTTTTGGACTCTGAAGATCTGCCGGTGAAGATCTCCTCAGGACTGGCAGAGTGCTTCCCAATGTATTTGGAAACAAATGGCTGGCACTTTTTATAGAAGGTGATCGGTGGCTTGTGAAGGGAGCGACAGCTGAGGAGCTACTAGAAGGTGATAAATTTTTCTTATCATTATTTCGCTTCATTTTCTTTTCTAATTTTCTTCACCTTTCGCGTCCAGTTCGAAACAGCACCCCACCGTTTGCTAAAATATACCACACAAGTTTTTATATTCTGTAAATGTTGTTTTAATTAATAAAAAGCTAATGTAATTAATTAATTAAATTCCGCAACACATTTTATTGCACGCACGGAAAAAAGTTTTTTGCCATATACTAGCTTGATAATAAAACTTAAAACTGTTTCATTAACGTTACAATGATACTCCCTTTTGTGTCATTTTTTATTAAATTCAAACTACATAGTTACTATAGTCAAAAAATTAACGAAATAAATAAGCTGCTGGTTTAACAGATTTGTAGAAATTTTGATCAAATCATTAATCATCAGAAAACAATCTTGTGTTTTTTTAACTTTTACAAAACACCACCCCCTGCGCCCCTTGCCAGTGGCAAATAAAAACGTAGAAAGGGTGAGTTTTGTTGGGATTAAATTTTTCGGTTGGAAAAATCCGCCTAAAAAAGTCCTCCCCCTTCATTTATAAATGGGGGCGATTTATCCACCGCTTTGGGTTCTGTTGGGGTTTCGGCGGAGGGGGAGGTGGCGTGCAACGAAATTGTTATTTAGAATCGATAGCCACCGGGAACGGTATCACCTGCCGCTTCCCCTCTGCTTATGATAACATTGCTCTTTTTATTTTGCTTCTTTATAATTTCGAGTGGGAGAAAGGCTTAAAAAAGTGTAAATTTTAATTTTCATTACTGCGAAATTCATGTATAGCGGCTATATTCGCGAAGGAAAAAACGAGAACGAAGAGACGGCACGACGTACGGTATTTTTGCATTACTATTAAGATATTCATAGTTTTATATCACTAAATAGTAAACACCGTGATTTAGAAATAAATGAATACTAGACAATTTTTATTCAATTGTTTCCATTTATGTGCAACGTATTTCAGTAAAAGAAAAATGTAAAAAAATAATGTAATAATAACCATTTCATATCTAGAAAAATACTGTTATTTCAAAATTTAACCAGAAGTATAAACCTAAAAGCTCGTTTAATAATCTTTAAAATAAAAATATTTTATACTTGTTTGGCAAAAATAAAAATATGGGTAAAAATAAAAATTTTTTATTCACTACCTAAAACTAAGTTTAATTCAAAAATAAAAAAAGCTTTTTTTATAAGAAAGCGAAAGTTACAATTGTATGAGCTTTAGTTTTAAACGACCATAAAATTTTTTGTTTCATGTATACTAATGATCCTGTCGTCTGGAGACCTACTTTTAAACTTTAATTTTTTTGTAATTGAATGTTTTCATTAATTTCTCAGAACCAATCAGGGAAAAATGAGAATATAACAGGATAAAAAATATAACAAATTAGCAAATCTATCACGTAATAAAAATGGTATGGGGTCTTTGAAGTCGCAATCAGGGAACTTAGAGCCATCCGAAATTTTTAGGAACTTGAAGCCACGAGCAATGGGAACTTGAAACCTTTAAAAAAATTGTTTTGGATGTAGATTTAGGCTTCGCTTAAGCTTAGATAAACGTTTTAGCGATTTTCATATTCGGCTCCCAGTTCCCAACCTACGGCTTCAAATACCCTATTTCCGGCTTCAAGTTCCCTATCTTTGGCTCAAAGTTCCAGCTCCAAATTCCCTTGGCCCCATCGACACTGAATCATAAAAATAGCACGTAAAACAAATATCAGCAATTTGGAGGAAAATGTTATGATTTATTAGAGCAAAAAGTTTTTCAAGTTCAATTGTGTTTTTTAAAGATCTTTAAAAAATTTTGTCGTAAGTATTGTACTTTCTGGTTTCTGGCTCTTTCTTTGAGCTTATATGCTATATCTTACCTTTAATTTCGGAAAACTAAAGCTCTAAAATTTTAAACCAGCAATTATCAAGTTTTTTTATACGAACATGATTTTTTTTCAGTTTTTTTACCTCAAAAATACTTATATTTTAAATTTTAGCGTCATTTCTGCAAACATTTCTATTTTTTGTGATGTCAATTATTAAAAGATAAAGCTTTAAACCAGTTTACAAAATATTTGCAAAATTTCTTTTTAATTTTGCAAAATTTCAAAAAACTATTTCAGTATTGACAAACTTGAATCATACAGCGAAAAATCTTTTTGATCGTAAGAATATATACAAGTCAGAACATAACACTAACCGCAGCCAATCTTCTTATGTAATCTTCACGTATGCTTTTAAGAAATATTGTCAAAAACAATTTATTGTGAGCCCAGATACCCACTTCTATTTTAGAAAAACGGAAATTGATCCTTGTTTTTTAGGGAAACGGATTTCCGAATACGGAAAACTTTTCAAGTTTACATTAAAACTTAAAAGAAAAAAATACTTAAACAAGTACTTAAATAAGACGGAATAATTTTGTAAAACTAATAAAAGAACAAGGCTAATTGTAAACCGGTGAAAACCG
The DNA here is from genome assembly GCA_030248175.1 of Microlaimidae sp. YZB2_3. NCBI lineage: Eukaryota > Metazoa > Nematoda > Chromadorea > Desmodorida > Microlaimidae > Microlaimidae sp. YZB2_3. Next base: position 22,962 of record JASAMX010026933.1, read on the forward strand.
ATAATAAGTCATTAAAAACTCGGTATCACTGGAACTCTAAACCAATGAAGCAAACCAAACCAATCACAGCTTAAAGTCTCTCCGGACAGTTTTCAATTCACATCGTTCAATCAGTAGAAATACAGAACAAAAATTATTTTTGCTTACATAAAATGTATTTTATTATTTATTGTAATTATAGAGAATTATAATATTTTAAAATATACCAACGACGAAAAATCGAATAAGCGGCAAAAAGTAGGAAACAAATGCGGTTTAAATATTTACAAATAATTTTTTGATTTATTGAAAAAAATTATAATAAATCTAAAATAAATATTAAATAAAAAAGGTGTCAATGAAAATATGCTCACAGTGCGGATCGATTCGTCAACCTTAAAATTTGAGCACTAGACGTTACCGACTGCGCCACAACCATCTGCTCAACTTTTCTAAAAGAGGTTTATAAACCCACGGCTTTTATTAAATCTAAAATATGCACACACAACAGATTAACAGCACGAGAGCTATTTTAACAGTTTAAAAATCATATATTTTAATAAAAACATAAAAACATAAACAATAAAAACCATTTCGAGCTTTAAACTTCACCAAATTAAATTAAATCCACGTTTCGCCGCAATTTTTAAGAAATTACCCCCCATTTTTTACGGAAAATCGTATATTAAACCATAAATAGAAAAATATTATTTACTTTTTACGTAAGTGAAAAAGGGTAACAGTTCCTTTTTATTCGAAGTATTTTTTAAATAAATATTGAGTAGTGAATATTTTTAAGGGTTTTAAAAAAATTTTGTTGCAATTTGATTTTTAATATCAATTATTTTAATTACTACCAATAATATAATGAATGTGCACTTTATAATCGTGGTATTTCTGCTTTTTTAACACCCATATTAATTCTGTATTTCGCGAGATCTCGTATGCCAAAAACCGCGATTTTCCATACTTAAGAAAACTGTCCGGAGAGACCTTAATACCTATCTGAAAACATACTGTTATTTTACGAAAATTAGTTTAGAATAAAGGATTTAATTTAAAAAATATTGGTTTGAAAATGCCACTCGTTCACTGTTATTTAGAGTTTTCTGTTAAATCATAATACACGGTGATGGCTTAAATATTTTTGTTTATTGTCAAGATACTGTAGCGATTTGCTTTCTAATTTCTAATTTCTGCACAACTGCGAATCAAAAAAAATTAGGTGAGCAAGTAATCAGAATTTAAGCTGAAACAATACTTACTGTGCTTCAGTGGACTTAAACAAGCTAAATTTGGAAGCGACATAAATTAGGGACGGAAGCGAAAATGCCCCTTTTTGTGAATCTAAAGAGGGTAATTTTTGGCTTGGCTGCCAACACCTTATATTGTTCTTTACACCTACATTGTACACCTTATATTGTTCTTTACACCTACATTGTACACCTTATATTGTTCTTTTTTTGGGTGACCGAAATAAATCACCCGTGGCAAAGGCGGAAATAAAGCACCCGCCTTAAGCTCGGAAATAAAGCACCCGAGCGGAGCAAATGACAAATTTAGTTTATTTATTACGTTATTAGTATAGTCTGTAAAATTTAACTTTGACATTTTAAGCACTTATTCATTAATTTCACGTTTAGAAACTTTTTAAAAAAATATTTTTTTATTATTTTTTTCATTTATTTGGCTAATTAACATAACGTTTTTACAAAACATAATATTGCATTTTAATTGAATTTTAGCTTATTTGAGTTGTCGGTCGTTCATTGTATCAGCATACAAATAACAACCGACAATATTAGCTAATGAATGTCTGTGTTAGTTGTAAACTCACGCGAACATTAAGCAGTGTGCGGAAAGTTTGTATTTATTTACTAAATCCTTAATATTTCGTCTTCGGAAAGCTGAACTTGTAAACACTTCCTCCTTGAAAAAGTCGTCTTTTTTGGTTCGATTTTAAAAATGTATTCTTGAAAGGACGACTTGTCTGCCTTTTTTGAGCCATTATAAGTTGCTGATGAGCCCAAAAGAGATTTTACGGCGAAAAAAAATATAGTTTTCCCGCGCTTTAAGGTGGAACGATATAGTTAGGATACCTTGTCGGTTTTGTGTATAACTCGTGTTATACGTGACGGACAAAAGCAAACTATACATTGCAAGAAAGGGTATTTTCTTCCGGTCAGTTCAGGATCATTTCACGCCGAGATACGCTTTGTTAAAAAAAGGCATTTTAAAACAGTTTTTCCCATTTTAACAGAACCAGAATTAATATTACGTAATAAAAATTTAACTGAAGTTACAATGTAGATACACCAAATATACATTGCCCACAAAAATTTTCGGGGAAATCCCTACTATTGCAGTTCTTTAATTTTGTTTTATTACTAAAATTGTTGAAATAAAAAATAAAAAGAAGTGCTAGTAGAGATTTTGTTAAAAATTTAAAAACTGGCTTGGAATTATGGTACAAATGCTGTGTTAAAACTTGGGAACAAACTAATTCCTATCAAATGACTAAACTTTCATTTATATTTTTTAATTTGACGTCGAGAAACTACATTTCAAAACATTTGTTTAAAACTAGCTTTTATGCAAGAAAATCAGACGGAGCAGTAGCCGAGTGGTTAGAGCGTGAAACTACGAATCGCGGAGCTCTAGGGTCGAATTAACGTGCAATATTTTAACGTCAAAATCTGTTTTTTTTTATTTTTAATTTAAAAAGTGCTCATTATTCAATACTGTATTCAACCCCGAGTACGTGTTTTGAGGTAAAACCGGTATATAGGCAGAATGCCCCCCAAGGTGGGGGTCGCAACCCCCCTAGTGCCCCCGGGGGGTCGAATTAAAAAGCGGAGGTCGAATTCGTCATCAGGACTTTTGAAAACACCTGAGTACATGTTTTGGAAAAAATTGGTGAAATTTTTGCAATTGTACCTTTCCACCTTAAGACACCTCACTGACCAACTGAAAACTGATTTTTCACAAATTTGTGCGGTGGACTCCTGAGAAATAAATTGAAAGCGGATAATTTATAAAAAAAAATTATAACACTTATATGTTTAAAAGCTTAACTCACCATAAATGTAACCCATCCATAAACTACCCGTCTATATGTCATGCTTTTGTCGTTTTTATGGTTTTTATTATTTTCGTGTATTAGTAATTTTATTAGTTTATGTTATTATTTTATGTTTTTGGTTGTTTGTTTTTTGTTTTCTCATTACTTTCCTCCTTCTTCCTTCTTAGGTAGCACTTTAACTAAAAATTTAATATTAAATGTGTCTATGCTTGGAAGCAAAACACTTTTAAATTTACTTTTTGCCTCTAAAATTATTCATATTATTTATTTAACCAAGCATAAATTAGCTTTCAAAATTATATCCATTTTATTTATAGAAGGCATGCTTTTTAATAAAACTTTTCTTTGTGTTCTATGCATTTGAAATTATAATTTTCTTAATATCTCTTTTAATTTCCTTTATTGTGCTTTATTAATTATAATTGTTACTTTCTGTTTTTTATTTTTATTTTTAATTATTTTTTGCTTTTTACTTTTTTGTTTTATAAACTCTAAAGCTTTTTTGCTTTCCTATTACAGGTATACCTGTTGAAAAATTTTTTTCTGTTGAACATAATACTAAAACCCGCAAACCAATGGGCCTCAAATCAAAAGGATCTTCCTTCATATCTCTACATATCAAAATATTTTTTCTCTAAACCGTATCATAAAATTTATGGAGTAAGCTCCCAGTCAATTGAGTACTATCACATCACCCTTCATCAATAATTTTTGCATAAACTTTCCCACATTGCCCTAAAATTATATTGATTCTCACATCTTCTATCATGGGTGGCGCCGCACCAAACCATTATTAGAGAACGTGGGTAAATTTTCAATAGATAACCTTCTTCGGAATTACTTATTATTATTCCCAAATGGCTCCATCCTTAAAAGCGATATTCCTCATTCGTTACTGATTGATCTGAAAGATCTAAAATTCTGTTACATAACAAACACGTAAGCCGTGCATTAAACAAAATAAAAAAATTATCATAAATAAAAAAATTTAAGCGATCGCTTTGAAATAATTTTTTTAATTAAATCATGGGTGGCTCGGAAGTGCCACGGGTGATTTAGCTCCGCGGCGCCACGCCAACTATAATTAAAGATCGTGGGTAAATTTTAAAATTCATGTCCATCATCTTTCTTTTCTTCTTCTTCTTCTTATTATTATTCTAAAGCTCATATTTTTGTAATCGATATTCCTTCATCGCTCAAGTGGCAATTTATCCCCGCGGCACCGCACCGACTATAAATCGGAGAACGTAACGTGGATTAAGATTCGTAATTGATTTTCATCTTCTTCTCTTGCTGATTCTTTATTTTAAACCAATAATTGGAATCATTTGTGGTGCGGGAGCGTCACACAGCAATGTAGCCCCACGGTACCGCACCAACTACAATAAGTGAACGTGGGTAAGTTTTTTAATTCATGTTCATCTTCTTCTTATCATTATTATTATTTTTATTTCAAACAAATAAAGGAATCGTTGCTGGTGCGGCGATTTCGCCCCATTCCATCGCTCCAACTATAATTAAAGAACGTGCGTAATTTTTTTCAAAATTAATTTTTTCATTTTCTTCTTATTATTATTTTTATTGCAGAAATTAATTTATCGCTTGCACGGGAGCGCTACACGGCGATTAAGTCCCACAGCATCGTGCCAACTATAATTAAAGAACTTGGATAAATTCTGAATCATTTGGTCTCCTGTCATGTTCAATATCTTTTTCTCGTTAATATTTTAAAACCGATATTCCTCCCTTGTTACTGATTGATCAGAAATAAATATGAGTTTTTTTAAAAAAATCGCGCAATATTTTTTAATAGGAGCCGTACTTTTTCAGAGTTCAAATTCAAAATTTAAATTGTTGACGACATAATTTAAATTCATCTTATTAATTGAGCACTATTAGAAATTTATATTATTACAAAACTAAGACTCTAACTTTTTAAAATTTTCACATTGTAATGTTAACGAAAAATACATTTTTTATTGATAATATTAAAACTATTAAACGTTATCTTGGCAACGTAATGATTATAAACAATCTTTGACAAGCGCGAAATTGCTAGTTGTTTTTTATACAAACAAATTATAAAAAACCCTTTACCAAAAAAAGTGACGATTTCGAGCTTGTAAAAGATTGCTGTGATTATGATTTTTTTCCGTCTATCTCTCACCCTACGGAAAAACTGCAACAGTGTTGTGTAATTAGTTCAAAGAAAAAATTATTATCATATTATCTTATGATAATATATTATCAAATCATATGTAACTTTTTATCAGCCGCAGCTGGCCAAAATTAAAAATGCAAAATTCCTATGGTGCACATAATATCCATATCAGACTATTTCTCCCTATCTTTCTTGTCTAAATATAGTAGGCAAATTGTCTTTTTTCTGTTTCTTTTTGATTTAGAACTTTTTTTAAGGCTAGGAGCACAATAATGTATTCAAGATATTTTTGAAATTAGTTGTCTAATTTCTTATTAACACGGAGTACGTAATATTGACCAGAGTAGATCTAATACTTTTCCAAAAATATGGCCCACGATGGTAAAATGTTTTTTTTTTGGTTAGATGCCTTCGGTGGAACATTCGGAAATACAAAGAAACCAATCAAAGTACTCGTTAAAAATTCAGAAAACGAGACAAAACAAAAACAGGCTTTGTCCTGCGGTCGCATTGACGCGCGGGGTTAAAAGTTACCGGGGTAGTTTTTTGATGTGCTTAAGGATGCCGAGCTGAAAAATCAATTTTACTAGGAAAATTGTAGTTAAATTTTTCTATTGTTTTTAAGAATAATAATTATTTACTCAAGAGGTGGTTAAAATATTTCGGTAGGATTAATTTAATAAAAAATAAAATACACGCATTGACTAAATTTTTTTATTTTGCGCGAAGTGATTTTGCGGCGCGAGAAAAAAATTAAAAAAAAAATTCATTACAATCATTTTCTGACCCACATGGCAGGTTTATTTCTTTACAATAAATGTTTATTTTTTTGTTTTCATTGAAATGGATTTATCGGGGTAAATACAAGGGCTTCATATGTTATCCTAACATTTACAGAAAATAAGTAGTAAAAGTGAACGTAAAGTTAAAAAAACAGCAAATCACACAAATCTTTTACAAGCGCGAAATCGTATTTTTTCAATTAGAAGGTTATATTTGTTTTGTATAAAAAACAACTGGCGATTTCGCGCTTGTCAAAGATTGTTTATAATCATTAAATAAAATTGCCGAATATAACGTTTTAATAGTTTTAATATTATCAATAAAAATGTATTTTTCGTTAACATTACAATGTGGGAAAATTTTAAAAAGTTAGAGTCTTAGTTTTGTAATATAAATTTCTAATAGTGTTAATAAGATGAATTTAAATTATGTCGTCAAAATAATTAAAACCAATTCGAACTCTGAAAAAAGTAGCTCTGAAAAAACAATTGCTGATTTTCAAAAGACCATATTATTTTTTATTATTAGTACACGGGACAAATATTGTTCTAAAACTACAAAAAAATCTATTCAAATATCAATATCAAACCATAGTACCATATCAATTATCAAAAAATTTACTCAAAGTCCCTTCAACCACGCTGGAACACGCGCCCCACAATCCCGTCACCGCCCCGCCCAAGAGGCGCAAAAATCCACTCTCAACACCAACAAAGCACATACAAGTACCCAAAACCCTAACCATGCACATCTTCATCACATGTACCCACCACACGCCCCAACGCGCCACATGACACTTGCCCATTGTCCAAAATCAATATGTATATATATATATCAATATCAAAAATCATGCGTCTCACTCAAGTTGCCGGTGCACCGCGGCGCGCGCACGCTCCGGCACCACAAACTACCTACCAATCGGCTTCAACAAAGAATCAGCAGACAAAAATCAAACCCAATCATGCATGTTTCTTCTACCGCGCGGTGCGGCGGGAATTGTCACTTGAGCGATGAAGGGAATATCGAAAATTTACAAAAATATGAGCTTTAGAATAATAATAAGAAAATAAGAAGAAAAGAGATCTGAACGGACATGAATTTTTAAAATTTACCCACGATCTTTACCTAATAGCGCCCCGCGAGTACTGCTGGCAACTTTCCGAGCCACCCATGATTTACGAAAAAAAAATCAATTTGTTATGTTCATTTTATGATAAATTTTCATTGTTTAATGTATGGTTATGGTTTGTAAGATATCTTTATATCTTTCAATACCAAATGAGATATTTTTGAGCGTTGCAATAATAATACAATAAAATAGAAAGAAGGTCCTATTGCAAAATTTACCGTATGTTCTCAATAATGGTTGGTGCGGCGCCACCCACTATAGAATATTAAAATTACACGTTAGGGCAATGTGGAAGTTTACTGTGAAAACTATTCTATAGTGATGCTATAGTACCAATTGCACTGGGAAAGGCTTACATAAATTTACTGTACGGGCTTAGAGAAATATTTACTGGCAAGGAAGATCCCATTGTTGCGGTTTTAGTATTATGTTCAACAGAAAAAATTTTTCAACAGATACCCTAGATAACAAAAAAGCTTAGATTTATAAAACAAAAAAGAAAAGCAAAAGCAATCAAAATAAAAACAAGCCAAAAGATAAGAAGATTATAATTAATAAAGATATAAAGGTAAATTAGTATAAATATATTAAGAAATTTATAATTTAAAAAATGCATAAACACAAAGAAATAATTTAAAAACAAAACAAATGCCTTAAATATATAAAATGGATATAATTTTGAGAGCTAATGTTTGGTTAAATAAATAATTTAAAATAATTTTAGAAGCAAAAAGTAAATTTAAAAATGTTTTGCTTCCAAATATGAGAATATTTTTAAATTTTTAGTGAAAGTGTCCCTTCCTAAGAAGGAAAATAAGAAAAAACAAAAACAAACAACCAAAAACATAACAAGCAAAAATTATTAATACACAAAAAATAATAAAAACCATAAAAACGACAAACATGTAACGACCTACTACTTTGTTACAAAATGCTAAACAGGCTAAATGAGCTTCAAAAATAAGATAGGTCATTTATGGCATGTTTTTGTCTGTTTTTATGGTTTTTATTATTTTCGGACAATAATAATTTTTACTTGTTTATATTATTATTTTATGTTTTTGGTTGTTTGTTTTCTTCTTATTTTCCTTCTTAGGAGGGGACACTTTTACTAAAAATTTAATGTTATAAAGTTTCTATGCTTGGAAGCGAAACACTTTTAAATTTACTTTTTGTCTCTAAAATTATTTGTATTATTTATTTAACCAAGAATTATTTAGTTTTCAAAATTATATCCATTTTAAGGCATGTGTTTTAAAAAAACTTTTCTTTGTGTTCTATATGCATTTTAAATTATAATTTTCTTTAATTTTCCTTTAGTGTGCTTTATTAATTATAATTGTTACTTTTTTGTTTTATTATTTTTTTGTTTTTTACTTTTTTGTTTTATAACTTTAATCTTTTTTGCTTTCCTATTACAGGTATACCTGTTGAAAAATTTTTTTCTGTTGAACATAATACTAAAACCAGAACCAATGGGCTTAAATTAAAAGGATTTTCCTTCAGATTAGACATATTAAAATATTTTTTCTTTAACCGTGTCATAAATTTATGGAATAAGCTCCAGCCAATTTAGTACTGTCACCCTCTTCAATAGTTTTCACAGCAAACTTTCCCGCATTGCCCTAAAATTATATTGATTTTAATATTCTATCATGGGTGGCGCCGCACCAACCATTATTAGAGAACGTGGGTAAATTTTCAATACAGAACCTTCTTCTTCTTATTATTATTATTATTCCAACGCTCCATCCTTAAAAGCGATATTCCTCATTTGTTACTGATTGATCTGAAAGATCTAAAATTCTGTTACAAACAAACACGTAAGCCGTGCATTAAACAAAATAAAAATTATCATAAATAAAAAAATTTAAGCGATCGCTTTGAAATAATTTTTTTAATTAAATCATGGGTGGCTCGGAAGTGCCACGGGGTGAATAAGCTCCGCGGTGCTTATGCTAGCTAGAATTAAAGATTGTGGGTAAATTTTAAAATTCATGTCCATCATCTTTCTTTTCTTCTTCTTCTTCTTATTATTAATTTGAAAGCTCATATTTTTGTAATCGATATTCCTTCATCGCTCAAGTGGCAATTTATCCCCTTTTTACTGGACCGACTATAAATCGGAAGAATGTAACGGCTATTCAGATTCGTAATTGATTTTCACCTTCTTCTTGCTATTTTTTTATTTTTAAATCAATAATTGGAATCATTTGTGGTGCGGTAGTGTCATATATAAATGTAGCCCCACGGTACTGTACTTGAATGATAATAAGCGAGCGTCGGTAATTTTTTTAATTCATGTTCATCTTCTTCTTATCATTATTATTATTTTTATTTCAAACAAATAAAGGAATCGTTGCTGGTGCGGCGATTTCGCCCCATTCCATCGCTCCAACTATAATTAAAGAACGTGCGTAATTTTTTAAATTAATTTTCATTTTCTTCTTATTATTATTTTTATTGCAGAAATTAATTTATCGCTTGCACGGGAGCGCTACACGGCGATTAAGTCCCACAGCATCGTGCCAACTATAATTAAAGAACTTGGATAAATTTTGTAATTCATCTTCCTGTTCCTGTTATGTTTAATAGATTTTTTTTCGCTTATATTTTAAAACCGATATTCCTCCCTTGTTACTGATTGATCAGAAATAAATATGAGTTCTTCTGGAAAAAATCGCGCAATAATTTTTTAGGAGCTACTTTTTTCACAAGTTTAAATTCAAAATTTAAATTGTTGACGACATAATTTTGCACATTTATCTTATTAGTTTAGCACTATCTAGTAATTTATATTATTACAAAACTAAGACTCTAACTTTTTAAAATTTTCACATTGTAATGTTAACGAAAAATACATTTTTTATTGATAATATTAAAACTATTAAAACGTTATATCTAGGAAACGTAATGATTATAAACAATCTTTGACAAGCGCCAAAGTTGCCCAGTCGTTGTTTTCATACAAACAAATATAACCTTCTAATTGAAAAATGTTATTTTTTGGTGCTCGTAAATAATTTGCTGTGATTATGTATTTTTCTAATTGTTATTTACAACACCAAAAAAATGCAACAGTGTTGTGTAATTAGTTCAACGTATAAACAAATTATTATCATATTATCTTATGATAATATATTATCAAATCATATGGTAGAAATTTTTATTCAGTGGGCAGCTGGCCAAATCAAATGCAAACTTCCTATGGTGCACATAATATCCATATCAGACTAGCCCTCATCTTTTTTGTCTAAATACACGAGCAGGGGAATCGCTCCTTTTTCTGTTCTATTATTAGAACTTTTTTTCACGCGAGGACCACAAAAATGTATTCAAAATATTTTGAACTAGTCTTGTTACTCTATGAACATGGCAGTACGTAATATTGACCAGAGTAGATTTAATACTTATTTTCTGTAAATGTTCAGGGGTAGCAGTCTGAAGAAGCCCTTGTATTTACCCCGATAAATCCATTTCAATGAAAACAAAAAAATAAATAATTTATTGTAAAGAAATAAACCTGCCGCATATGGGACAGAAAATGATTGCAATGAATTTATTTTTAATTTTTTTCTCGCGCAGCAAAACCACCTCGCGCAAAATAAAAAAATAGTTAATGCTCGTATTTTATTTTTTTATTAAATTAATCCTACCGGAGAAAATATTTAACCACCTCTTGAGTTGGATAAATTCTTATTCTTGAAACAATAAAAAATTTAACCCGACTTTTGCCTAGGTAAAATTGATTCACTCGCATTCTTAAGTACATAAAAAAAGTTACCCCGGGGTAACTTTTAACCACGCGTCAGAATGCGACCGTAGGACAAAGCCTGTTTTTGTTTTGTTCTTGTTTTTCTGAATTTTTTAACGGTGCCGTTTTTGAATCGGTTTTTTGTATTTCCAAATGTTCCACCAAAGGCGTGTTAACCATTTCCCCTCAATTAATTTTTTGACTCCTCCTATAGAACATTTACCATGCGGTGGGCATATTTTTGGAAAAGTATTAAATCTACTCTGGTCAATATTACGTACTGCCATGTTAATAGAGAAATAGACTAGTTCAAAATATGTTGAATACATTATTGTGCTCCTAGCCTTAAAAAAAGTTCTAAGAATAGAAAAATACAGAAAAAGGGGCGATTTCCCCCTGCTCGTGTATTTAGACAAAAAAGATGAGGGCTAGTCTGATATGGATATTATGTGCACCATAGGAAGTTTGCATTTGATTTGGCCAGCTGCCCACTGAATAAAAATTTCTACCATATGATTTGATAATATATTATCATAAGATAATATGATAATAATTTGTTTATACGTTGAACTAATTACACAACACTGTTGCATTTTTTTAGTATTATGAGATGACAATTAAAAAAATCATAATCACAGCAATCTTTTACAAGCGCGAAATCGTCACTTTTTTCAATTAGAAGGTTATATTGTTTGTATAAAAAACAACTGGCGATTTCGCGCTGTTAAAGATTGTTTATAATCATTACGTTGCCGAGATATAACGTTTTAATAGTTTTAACAAATTAATTAATAAAAATTATTTTTTGTTACATTAATAATTGTAAAAATTCAAGCTCTTAGTTTTGTAATAATATAAAATTTTCTCAATAGCGCTCAATTAATAAGATGAATTTAAATTATCGTCAACAATTTAAATTTTGAATTTGAACTCTGAAAAAAAGTAGCTCCGTATTGCGCGATTTTTTCCAAAGAACTCATATTTTATTTGATCAATCAGTAACAAGGGAAGTAATATCGGTTTTAAAATAGTAGCGAAAAAAAATTTATTAAACAGAAAACAGGAACAGGAAGATGAACTAACAAAATTTATCCAAGTTCTTTAATTATATGGAAATTATCTTCTGCGCGCGGCAAGCGATAATAAATTAATCGAATAAAAAATAATAATAAGAAGAAAATGAAAATTAATTTTAAATTACGCACGTTCATTATAGTTGGAAAGCGATGGAATGGGGGTAATTGTGTATTATAGCATTCCTTTTATTTGTTTGAAATAAAAATAATAATAATGATAAGAAGAAGATGAACATGAATTAGGCTTAATCTACGTTCACTTATTGTAGTTGGTGCACTCTGCGTGGGGTCACATTGTGTGGTTTCTTACCACAATGATTTTTATATATTGTTTTAAAAATAAAGAATCAGCAAGAGAAGAAGATGAAAATTAATTACGAATTAATTTATGTTAGTGTTTTGATTTAGGCGCGGCAACCACTCTGAAAATCATGAAGGGGGAATACTGATTACAAAATATAAACTTTAGAATAATAATAGAAGAAGAGATGATGGACATGAATTCAAAATTACCCACGATCTTTAATTAATAGTTGCCTAATAATCACCCGTGGCACTTCCGAGCCACCCATGATTTAATTTAAAAAATCACTCGCGATCGCTTAAATTTTTTTTATTTACGAGAATTTTTATTTTGTTTACGCACGGCTTACGTGTTTGTTTGTAACAGAATTTTTAGATCTTTCAGATCAATCAGTAACACAAATGAACAATATCTCTTTTAAAGGATGGAGCGTTGGAATAATAATAATAAATAAGAAGAAAAAGGTTCTGTACTGAAAATTCAACTCACGTTCTCTAATAATTGTTGGTGCGGGGCCCACCCGATGGAGAGAATATTAAAATCAATATAATTTTAGGGGCAATGTGAAAGCTTACTGTGAAAACTATTGATAGAGGGCGATGTGATAGTACTCAATTGACTGGGAACTTACTCCATAAATTTATGATAACGGTAACTTAGAGAGAAAATATTTCGATATGTTCTCAATCTAGAATAGTATCCTTTTAATTTGAGCCCATTAGTCTGCGATTTTGCATTATGTTCAACAGAAAAAAATTTTTCAACAGGTATCCCTGTAAGAAAGCAAAAAAAGTTAAGATTTATAAAACAAAAAAGTAAAAAGCAAAAATAATTAAAAATAAAAAATAAAAAGCATAAAGGAACAATGATAATTAGTAAAGTACATAAAAAGGAAATTAAAAGAGATATTAAGAAAATTATAAATTAAAATGCATAAAAACAGCAAAAAGAGAAATATTTTTAAAAAAAACATATGCCTTAAATATACAAAAATGATATAATTTTAGAGAACAAATGTTTGGTCAAATAATTTAATAATTTTAGAACAAAGTAATTTAAAAACGTTTTGCTTCCAAGCATACATTTTCTATTTTCATAGTTTAGTGAAAAAGTGTTCTTTTGCAAGAAGGAAAATAAAGAAAAAAAAACAAACAACCAAAAACATAAAAATAATAATATAAACAAGCAAAAATTATTAATACACAAAAAATAATAAAAACCATAAAAACGTCAAAAGCATGACATAAATGATCAGATTATTTTTGAAGCTCATTTAGCCTGTTTAGCATTTTGTAACAAAGTAGTAGGTCGTTACATGTTTGCTCTACTGAAAGCTTACAAATCCTTTGTGCGTCCTTTAGTTTAGTTCAAAACTTGTTTGGAATCCTCACTACAATAAAAATATCGATCGTCTTGAAAGAGTTTAACAAATTTTTACCGGACGTCTGTGTCAAAGATGTTCTTTTTCAGCAGTTGACTATGAAACGAGATTAAGTGACCTGGGTTAAGATAAACTTTCAGTAAGACAAACATGTAACGACCTACTACTTTGTTACAAAATGCTAAACAGGCTAAATGAGCTTCAAAAATAAGATAGGTCATTTATGTCATGCTTTTGTCGTTTTTATGGTTTTTATTATTTTTGTGTATTAATAATTTTTGCTTGTTTATATTATTATTTTATGTTTTTGGTTGTTTGTTTTTGTTTTTTCTTTATTTTCCTTCTTAGGAAGGGACACTTTCACTAAAAATTTAAAAATAAAAAGTGTCTATGCTTGGAAGCAAAACATTTTTAAATTTACTTTTTGCTTCTAAAATTATTTAAATTATTTATTTAACCAAACATTATTTAGCTCTCAAAATTATATCCATTTTATATATTTAAGGCATATGTTTTTTTTAAAAATATTTCTCTTTGTGTTTTATGCATTTTAAATTATAATTTTCTTAATATCTCTTTTAATTTCCTTTATTGTGCTTTATTAATTATAATTGTTACTTTCTGTTTTTTATTTTTATTTTTAATTATTTTTTGCTTTTTACTTTTTTGTTTTATAAATCTAAGCTTTTTTGCTTTCCTATTACAGGTATACCTGTTGAAAAAATTTTTTCTGTTGAACATAATACTAAAACCGCAACCAATGGGCTCAAATTAAAAGGATCTTCCTTCAGATTAGACATATCAAAATATTTTTTCTCTAACCGTATCATAAATTTATGGAGTAAGCTCCCAGTCAATTTAGTACTATCACATCACCCTCTATCAATAGTTTTCACAGTAAACTTTCCCACATTGCCCTAAAATTATATTGATTTTAATATCCTATCATGGGTGGCGCGGAGGCGCCACGGGGCGATTTAGCCCCGTGGCGCCGCACCAACCATTATTAGAGAACGTGGGTAAATTTTCAATACAGTACCTTCTTCTTCTTATTATTATTATTATTCCAACGCTCCATCCTTAAAAGCGATATTCCTCATTTGTTACTGATTGATCTGAAAGATCTAAAATTCTTTTACAAACAAACACGTAAGCCGTGCATTAAACAAAATAAAAATTATCATAAATAAAAAAATTTAAGCGATCGCTTTGAATAATTTTTTTAATTAAATCATGGGTGGCTCGGAAGTGCCACGGGTGATTTAGCTCCGCGGCGCCACGCCAACTATAATTAAAGATCGTGGGTAAATTTTAAAATTCATGTCCATCATCTTTCTTTTCTTCTTCTTCTTCTTATTATTATTCTAAAGCTCATATTTTTGTAATCGATATTCCTTCATCGCTCAAGTGGCAATTTATCCCCGCGGCACCGCACCGACTATAAATCGGAGAACGTAACGTGGATTAAGATTTGTAATTGATTTTCATCTTCTTCTTCTGCTGATTCTTTATTTTAAACCAATAATTGGAATCATTTGTGGTGCGGGAGCGTCACACAGCAATGTAGCCCCACGGTACCGCACCAACTACAATAAGTGAACGTGGGTAAGTTTTTTAATTCATGTTCATCTTCTTCTTATCATTATTATTATTTTTATTTCAAACAAATAAAGGAATCGTTGCTGGTGCGGCGATTTCGCCCCATTCCATCGCTCCAACTATAATTAAAGAACGTGCGTAATTTTTTAAATTAATTTTCATTTTCTACTTCTTATTATTTTTATTGCAGAAATTAATTTATCGCTTGCACGGGAGCGCTACACGGCGATTAAGTCCCACAGCATCGTGCCAACTATAATTAAAGAACTTGGATAAATTTTGTAATTCATGTTCCTGTTCCTGTTATGTTTAATAGATTTTTTTTCGCTTATATTTTAAAACCGATATTCCTCCCTTGTTACTGATTGATCAGAAATAAATATGAGTTCTTTGGAAAAAATCGCGCAATATTTTTTTAGGAGCTACTTTTTTCAGAGTTCAAATTCAAAATTTAAATTGTTGACGACATAATTTAAATTCATCTTATTAATTGAGCACTATTAGAAATTTATATTATTGCAAAACTAAGACTCTAACTTTTTAAAATTTTCACATTGTAATGTTAACAAAAAATACATTTTTATTGATAATATTAAAACTATTAAAACGTTATATCTCGGCAACGTAATGATTATAAACAATCTTTGACAAGCGCGAAATCGTCAGTTGTTTTTTATACAAACAAATATAACCTTCTAATTGAAAAAAGTGACGATTTCGCGCTTGTAAAAGATTGCTGTGATTATGATTTTTTTAATTGTCATCTCATAATACTAAAAAAATGCAACAGTGTTGTGTAATTAGTTCAACGTATAAACAAATTATTATCATATGGTAGAAATTTTTATTCAGTGGGCAGCTGGCCAAATCAAATGCAAACTTCCTATGGTGCACATAATATCCATATCAGACTAGCCCTCATCTTTTTTGTCTAAATACACGAGCAGGGGGAAATCGCCCCTTTTTTCTGTTCTATTCTTAGAACTTTTTTTAAGGCTAGGAGCACAATAATGTATTCAACATATTTTGAACTAGTCTTGTTACTGTATTAACATGGCAGTACGTAATATTGACCAGAGTAGATTTAATACTTTTCCAAAAATATGCCCACCGCATGGTAAATGTTCTATAGGAGGAGTTTGAAAAATTAGATTATGGGAAATGGTTAACACGCCTTTGGTGGAACATTTGGAAATACAAAGAAACCAATCAAAAACGGCACCGCTAAAAATGCAGAAAAACGAGACAAAACAAAAACAGGCTTTGTCCTGCGGTCGCATTCTGACGCGTGGTTAAAAGTTACCCTGGGGTAACTTTTTTATGTGCTTAAGGATGCGAGTGAAAAATCAATTTTACCTAGGTAAAAGTCGGGTTAAATTTTTTCTATTGTTTCAAGAATAAGAATTTATTCAACTCAAGAGGTGGTTAAATATTTTCTCCCGTAGGATTAATTTAATAAAAAATAAAATACACGCATTGACTAAATTTTTTATTTTGCGCGAAGTGATTTTGCGGCGCGAGAAAAAAATTTAAAAAAAATTCATTGCAATTATTTTCTGACCCATATGCGGTAGGTTTATTTCTTTATAATAAATGTTTATTTTTTTATTTTCATTGAAATGGATTTATCGGGGTAAATATAAGGGCTTCTTCTTATTTCTTTACAATAAATGTTTATTTTTTTATTTTCATTGAAATGGATTTATCGGGGTAAATATAAGGGCTTCTTCAGAATGCTACCCCTGAACATTTACAGAAAATAAGTAGTAAAAGTGAAATGTAAAAAAACATATGTGCATAGACTTAAATTGCGTGTTACATTTTTTTAAATTTTGTTTTGCTTATAAAAAAAGTTAAAAACGTTCTGGGGTCGCATTCTGAAGAAACACTTATATTTATCCCTATAAATCCATTCCAATGAAAAAAAAATTTTAATTAATAAAACCGCCGCATATGGAAGTGGAAATGAATGCAATGATTTTTAAAAAAATTTTTTCTCGCGCTGCAGAACCACCTCATGCAAAACAAAAAAAATTTAGTCAATGCTCGTATTTTATTTTTTATTAAAATAATCCTACGAGAGAAAATATTTATCCACCTCTTGAGTTGGATAAATTTTTATATTTAAAACAATAAAAAGAAAAAAAAATACCGACAATAAGAAGGAAAAAAATTGATTTTTCACCGATCAAGGGAGCACTGTCACAAACAAAGTCCTATAACGCCCCCCCCCCGAACCGACCCTTTAAACCAAACCCCCATCAACTTGGATATTTAGAGTGCTTCACTACAAGGCTACAACATTTTTAAATTCCAGCTGAATCGGTTCAGTATTAAAGGAGCAGTCCGGTTCGGGCGTTATAGGAATTTGATTTGTGACAGTGCTCCTTTAAGCATGTAAAAAAGTTACCCTGAGATAACTTTTAACAGGCATCAGAATGCGACCCTTGTTTTGTTTTTTGTAATTTTTATTTCAGGATTTTTTCAGCGGTTATCAAAACCCACTTCAAAACAAATTTTCGAATTTATCTATAAATATCCGTAATGTTTGTCTGTAATGTAATTTCTCTCTCATGTGTGTGCGTGTGTGCGTGTGCGCGTGTGCGTGTGTGTGTGTGCGCGCGCGCGCGTGTGTGTGTGTATTCCTTACGTAACTCCTCCCCAACCACCGAACAGATTATAAAAAGTAGTTTGGATTGTGAAAAGTTTAATAATTAAAAAAAATTTAGTGTAAACATCTTTATGCTGGACAACACATTTTCATAAATGGATATTTTTTATCATGGGTGGCGCGGGAGCGCCACGGTGCGATTTAGCCCCGTGGCGCCGCGCCAACCATTATTAGAGAACGTGGGTAAATTTTGAAATTCAAAACCTTCTTCTTCTTCTTCTTCTTCTTATTATTATTATTATTATTATTATTATTATTATTCCAACGCTCCATCCTTAAAAGCGATATTCCTCATTCGTTACTGATTGATCAAAAATAAACATAGGCTCATTAGAAAGAAGAAGGAATTACGCAACTTTATTAGGAAGCACTTTTTTCGTTTAGGTCCTTGTTATCGACTTATTGATCAAAATATAAAATTTGAAAAATAGGCAAATAAAAAATCCCAACCGCACAATAACAGCCTTTTGGCAACAATAAGGATTGTACAGAGCAGACAACCAACATCCCCTCATAGAAACCGCACAAAAAAGCAGACGGGTTTTAATTGGTGGCAGAAACGGAACCAGTTCATAGCGCCATCTGCTTCAACCGCGCGGAAAACGGCAAAAACAACAGAGTACTTTTTTAATTCTTGCATTATTGATGACAAAATTAATTCAAAGTTTTATTTATCAAAAAATAATAATAAGCGCCGGTGGCGCGGGAGCGCCACGCGCCGGGAATTATCGGTGGTGCGGGGTGCCACACTGCAATTTAACCCACGGCACCGCGCCAACTATACTTAGAGAACGTGAGCAAATTTTGTAATTCATGTTCATCATCTTCTTATTATTATTATTATTTTTACTTTAAAAACTATAATTGCAATCATTGGCGCACGGCATCGCACCAACTATATTTAGAGAACGCAGATAAACTTTGCCTGGAGGGCAACTGCACCACACTAACTATAATTAAACAATGTGGGTAAATTTTGTAATTTAAATTTATCTTCTTTTTCTTATTATTTTTTATTCAAAAAAATATATCTCGGCACCGGAATGATTATAAACATATGTCATTGTGCAATTAAAACTATAGTTTATTAGGCTATTTTTTAATTTAATTCAAAAAAAGTGGTAGACTAGCCTTGAAAAATGCTCTAAGAATAGAGCAGGAAAAAGGGGCGATTTTTCCCCGGGCGTATGTTTAGACAGAAAAGATGTGGACTAGTCTGAGATGGAGATTATGTGGACTATAGAAAGTTTTGTGGACTATTTGGTTTGGCCAGCTGCTCACTAAATAAAAATTTCTACCATATGATAATAATTTGTTTATACATTGATCTAATCACACAGCACTGTTGCATTTTTTTAGTTTGTGGAAATGTCAATTGAAAAAATCATACTTACAGCAATCTTTGACAAGCGCGAAATCGCCACTTTTTCAATTTGAAGGTTATATTTGTATGTGTAAGAAACAACTATAAATTTGAAAAAGTGGCGATTTCGCGCTTGTCAAAGATTGCTGTGAGTATGATTTTTTCAATTGACATTTCATCAAACTAAAAAAATGCAACAGTGCTGTGTGATTAGATCAATGTATAAACAAATCATTATCATATGGTAGAAATTTTTATTTAGTGAGCAGCTGGCCAAACCAAATAGTCCACAAAACTTTCTATAGTCCACATAATCTCCATCTCAGACTAGTCCACATCTTTTCTGTCTAAACATACGCCCGGGGAAAAATCGCCCCTTTTTCCTGCTCTATTCTTAGAGCATTTTTCAAGGCTAGTTATTATATGTGTTTTTTTGTCATTGATTGCCGTGGAATGTTTTACAATTCTTGCTGTTCTTCTGTTGAGATAAATAAATTGCCTACGATTTTATTTTATTTGATTTTGTCATCTATATTTTTGTTTTTCTTGTTGTTTTTTTGAATTTCCAGTGTTTGTTTATATTTGCGATGTGATCCATGTTGTATTGTAAGTATGTTATCATTGTAACCTTTGCAACAATAAACAAATTTCATTTCATTTTAAAGTGCTGCTATAAAAACGATATAATAAAAATGCGTACTTTTCTTCTCGATGTTTTGACTTTAAATTGACGCGGATACAAAAAAATCTTGTTAAGATTTTTTTTTATCCATATCGTACCTTTCAATTATTTTTTATTATATTTACAAAAAAGAAATAACCGCGCAGTTGATCGCTAATTTGTCAACATTAACTTAAATGGCTATTTTCCTATTCATGTACAATAAAATATTCTTTTCAAAACCAAAATAGTTGTATCACTAAAAATATAGCCACTAAAAACAAACAGCGTGCTTGATAAAGCAAAAGCAGTCTTGGTTATATTATAAATTTAGGTTATAAGGAAAACTTGTTTAAAACTACATTGAGAAAATGCTTTTTTTTATTTAATATAACACCGTTTTTTGGAAACTTTTAGTATGTTTTGTTCTTAAATAAACGTTTCAGTTTTCCAAACCAAATTTTTGAAATTAGCTATACCTTTAGTTTTCAAATAGTACATTATCTTGTTTGTAATATTAAAGTACTTTAACAAACCAAAAAATATTTTGTATCTGTATTTCAGTCAAAAATGCAGTATACTAATTCGTGGTGTATTTCTTTTTTGATTTTTAATTAATACCATCGTATGAGAATTAAATGGTATTGTATTACACTATAAATGTGCCAGAATTTTTTAACACTATTGAAAAGATTAGCATTGATATAGTTTTTAATTTAAATATTAAATATAGATTTGTTTGTATTTTATAACCCTCCTGTAAATGCACTAAATTTAATTGATACGGAAAAACTGTGTTCATTTATAAATTACATCATTAATGTTGAGAAATCATGTTTTATAGTCGGCGATTTCAACTACCCCACTATATGCTGGGACACTCCTCAAAACCATGGTAACATGTGTTCCGGCTACTTTCTTGATACTTGTAGTCAAAATTGTCTATTTCAAATGGTTAAAGAGCCAACTCGGGAAAAAATTGTTTAGACTTAGTACTTTGCACGAACCCTCGCCTAATTCGATCACTTGCAGTCACAGAACCTTTTGGTGCTTCTTGTGATCACTATACTTTCGATTTTATACTTAATATTCCAAAAATAACTGCTTCTAAAACACTGAAAAACCGATATCCGAACTTTAAAAAAGCTGACTATAAAGCGATTAAGGCATACCTTGCAGAAGTTAACTGGTTAGAACTTAAAAAATTATGTAAATTAACAGAAGACAATTTTGATACAAAGCGTTTTTCCCAGATTATTTCTGATGTCCTTAGCTTTTGTATTGAAACTTTCATTCCAAAATGCTCTAAACCAACTATCAAACAGCGTTTTCCTGCGCACATTAGAAAATTAGCAAAGAAAAAACTAAAATTATGCAAAATTTCAAAGCGAAATCCTGATAGGAAACGTGACTGCAATATCGTTAAGCATAAGTATGAAGCGGCAGTAAACCTTTATTATGAAAAGAAAGAGCAACAAATTGTAAATTCAAATTCTTTAAACGATTTTTATAAGTATATAAATTTAAAACTTAAATGTAAAACACCAGTTCCACCTTTGGTTAAAAATAATACTAACTATGCAATTGAAGATATTGAAAAGGCTGAATTGTTAAATAATTTTTTTGCCTCAGTTTTTACAATTGACAATAATATAATTCCAGACTTTCCAATGCGCGTTAATGAAAATGTAGGACCTCATTTTGTTAATTTCTCGTATAAAAAAG
>JASAMX010026936.1:0-49644 GCA_030248175.1 Microlaimidae sp. YZB2_3
CCCCTTTTCGCAAAAGTATTATTTCTTACCTAAACGCTAAACCCAGATGCCGTTAAATAGCATATTCCGTAACTTATACATTATAGGTTTTAACGGTAAAAGGTATTGGGCTTCCCCCCAGTTTTGTTAAGTATTTATAACAAGTCACTGATACTGATGTACCTACTCTTTTTAAAAATATCCATTATTATTAATTCGCGAATCACCCATTAGAATGACATTCTTCTTTCAAAGTGAAGTACAATTACGAAAAACACCGTTAAGTTATGCCATTATAAACGGACACAAATTATTTTATTCATAATTTAATCGCGCTAATATAGATAATTTAATTTTTTGCCATTATAATTGCACAATGTTCTGCGCAGCTTTTTCCATTTTTGAAAACATTGCTGTGTCTTGTCGTTTGTTATGGTTTATTAATTTGGCGAACAAAGATTTTGCACCAAACATTTCGCAAATGTAAAACCACTATTTTTTTTTTCAGTGTGCAGCATTATAGCTGCAAAATCTTTGTTTGCAAAAAGACGAAAGCCGGCGTGTTATAGTTCGAATGATGCAATTTTTAGTTTAATTCAACATTATTCTTAATACTATAGGCTAAAATTAGTTTTTGTAATATTTGAACTTTGATTATCAATGATCAAATCTCTCTATATATGTCATTGTATTAAAATTTATTTTCGCATTATTTTAAGAGTGTTTTCTATATAATCTCGAGAGCTTACGTTGATTTCAAAAAATGCGTGATCAAGTCAAGTCCTGCCCACGTGTTGTAGAGTATTCGCTACAAAACGAATTTAAAATGTTTATAAGAACTTGATTATGCGTACGTAATATGTTAAAGCATAACAACGATATCACGCTTAGCATTATAATTAATTTATGACGTAATTTTAATGTTATTTACCAAAAACAAATGTGACGTTTTTATTAGCTTGTTTTGTTTTTAATTTTGAAATTTCGTTAAATCATTAGTTTTATAATTAATTATTTAATGATTAATAATCAACATCGTTCCAATAAACAAACATAAGGTTGTTCCAACAAGCAACAAAAACCTAAAAATATATGCAATGAGAAGACTTCTGTTTATTTAGTTCGCTTTCATATTGGTCACTGCCACGATCAGAAGGGTAACGGTGAGAAAGCCAAAGAAATTTACGAAAGCATCCGAAACGACACCTCCGCTATCGCCGGAAGCGTCAGGGCCGCCGTTTGTAGGCAACTCGGTAGACGAAAACACGTTATTTTATTAGTTTTGTACATAAAAAATGGTGTTCCCGAAGCTACTAGCCCTGGAGAGAAACTCTGGAGCAAGCTCCGAAGCTTTACTTTATTTTTGTACTACTTTTACGAACATAGGTGAGAACGGTCGGGGAAGCTAGGTGGTGGTTACCCGGGGTAAATCGAATTTTGAATTCTAGAAGGGGGTCAGGTGGGGTCCGGTGTCCAAAGCAAAACAGTTTTAAACCATAATAACTTTAATAATTGTTCTTTTTAATACTACATTATATTGAATAAAAAGCCATATTCATGTATAAAAAGGGTGCAAAAGCATAAATATATGATGAAAATTCACGTTTTTGGAAGAAAATTTAGTATAAAGAAGGTACCTAAAATTTTACCGAGAGGGGAGGGGGGGGGTCAGAATTAAAAATGTAGAGGGGGTTCAGGGGTAAAAAATTTGGAGGGAGGGGGGCATAGGTGAGCACGGTCGGGGAAGCTAGGGGGGGTGGTTACCAGGGGTAAATCGAATTTTGAATTCTAGGAGGGGGGTCCCAGGGGGGTCCGTACCCCCCCCCCCTAGCTTTTTAGGGGGGGGGGGGGGTCGACCCGGGGTGCGAAATTTTGAAATCTAGAGGGGGGTCAGGTGGGGTCCGGTGTCCAAAGCAAAACAGTTTTAAACCATAATAACTTTAATAATTGTTCTTTTTATAGGATAATACTACATTTTATTGAATAAAAAGCCATATTCATGTATAAAAAGGGTGTAAAAGCATGAATATGTGATGAAAATTTACGTTTTTGGAAAAAAATTTAGTATAAAAAAGGTACCTAAAAATTTCCCGAGGGGGAGGGGGGTCAGGTCAGATTTCAAAATCCTGAGGGGTGCCAGTGGTCAAAAATTTGGAAACTTGGGGGGAGGGGGCCCCTGGATTTTTGTCTAGGAGGGGGCCGAAATTTCGAGGCCAGGGGGGGGGTGGACCCCACCCTGTTCCCCCCCCTTTCTCACCTAAGGAGGGGGGCCCTAGATTTTTGTCTAGGGGGATCCCCCAAAATTTCGAGGCTATGGGGGGAGTGGATCCCACCCTGCCCCCCCCCCCCTTTCTCACCTATGATTACCATAGATTATTTTGTTCAAAATTTTTTTGTAAGCTTGCTTTTTTAAACTTATTAAAACCAATAAAAATATTCCAATCTTAAATCAACCTGATACCGCTCATTTAAGAGCTCCGGAAATTTCTTCGTTGGCAAGAGCTCTTGGAGCATGGTATTAAAGGCAAAGAAATCACTAGTTTAAAGACGTAATAAAGTAAAACAAAAATTTCGTTTAAGTTACTTGATTAAAAAGTTTAGCTTTTTTGCTCATAACCTATAATTTTTTTATACAATAAACATTTCAATTTTTATTCAATTCCTTACTTTTTATTTTATTACTTGAACTCAGTGCTAGGTTTTTCAGCACCACTCACAAAATGGGTATGAATTTTAACGATGTTTGTAGGTAACATAATTGTTATAAAAAAAAATGCATGAAACATTAAATCAACGAGTTGGAAAAAGAACGTAAAATAGTCCTTTTTTAGGTTGGCTATATTATCGCGAAGACTCCACTCCGGAACAGAGGCCTGCTAAGATTACAACTGCTGTAAACTATCTAAATGAAAGTTTAAAATACGATAATCAAAGTGGAACTACGTTTTATTATTTGGGCAGGTATAAAAAATTTGTACTTAACTTTGTTTTTTTATTATAATTTTCTACGAAAAAAACACGCTAAATTAGTTTACACAAGGTCAAAATTTTGTTGAAAAAATTAAAATTTTTCGACTTATATTTAAAAAAACTTATCAAAATAATAAAATTATTAAATAATAATATTGCCCAATCCTCACATCAGTCCAAGCCATTCCTAACAATAAAAAACTCAAATAAAGTGTCTATTACACGTGCACACCTATTGTTATGCTGTACATCCTTTTTAAATATAAGTTTTAATAAAGAGAGAATTTTGTTTTTTTTAGTAACTTATATCGTCTTCATAAGTTAATTTCTATTGAACAGAAAGGGTTTGACTATTTTAGGTGTTATTCAGCAATTGGAAGGGCCCACGACGCTTTCGTAAACTATCGCCATTCAATCGACAAAAGTGAAGCCAACGCCGACACTTGGTGCTCCATCGGGTACATTCTCTCTTTTTTCAATTCTAATGTGTTTGAACAATGGTTAATTATAAGAAAAAAAGCGAATTTATGACAATCATGGTGAAAATAGATGCATGGACTAAGAACAGGGAATATAGTTTTAAACGTTTTAAATAAAGATAATTAATAGTCATTTAGCGTTTTTTTTAAAATTAATGTATAATACCAAGCGCGTTTTTTGTATCAGTTGTTAATAACAAAATTATATAAAATCCTTGAATCTCACGTATGTAAGATTGAGGTTCAGAATGTGTGTGTCGCAACTGGGTTTCCCTTAATTCTTTGGTTGGAAAACTGCGCAACAAAATAGTAAACATATCAAACTGAACGTTCAATCAGCTGCGCGCAACCTGCAAATTAAACGACACCGTATGCAAATTATTTACGTGAGATACCTACTTGAAATATAAAAAAATTTAAACCACAATTTAAAAAAAAGAAAATATTTACAGATTATAAAAATTTTTGCGTTTTAAAGGAAACATTCATGGTGAAATTAAATGTAGTTGCGCATGGCTGGATTAGACACTCACTGAAAGAAATTGAAAAATGGAATTTATGTTAATGTATAATCTTCGTTATACACTAGAAAACTTTTGTTCAAATTAACCTTTTTGTTGGCGAAATATGTTTCAATATTTGAAGCTAACTCAAAATGTTTGAAGCTTAAATAATTTTTGTATAAACTATCTTATGATTGTGACATACATAATTTTTTTACGTTACGTTATAGGATAACGTTGAATTTTTTGGATTTTAAATGTGTAGTTATATCGTCGCAATCAGTATAAAATTACAATGAGTCACAATCAATATAAAATCAACGAGAATCTGGCTCATAACGTTTATCGAAATATTGTGTGTTTAGAAAATCAAATAAGTGACAGTTAGTGGCATAAGTTTTATACGGATTTTAGCTCATGCTGCCGTAGTAAGAAAAATCCAGTTGTGTTGTAACATAAAATAACATAATTTATTTTTGCTAAATGCCGGAGACTCACTAAAGCATAACAAGTATGCACTTTAAGCAAGTGAGTACCTTATTAGTAAAATCAAAATAACTAGTATTAAGTCATAATAATGATAGATGGCTTCAATTAAATCTAACCATAAGTATTTTTGTAAGCAATGTTCAGTTACTTTTTTTCCATTACCAGTACATTCAAACACAAATGTCCTTTGCAATCAATAATAATTCTTTCAAATAATTTTCTTTCTTGTTTGACAGGATGACACTTATGTAATGATATTCCAGGAAAGTGTTAGCATCTTCCAATCTTGCCAATACCTTCTTTTCTTTGTTCAACACCATACCATACAATTTAACAAACATGTTTATGTTGGAGAGTGCTCTACCAACAGCATCCGATGGATGCTGCTGCTCAACATGACTCTGACTCTTTATGTTTATACTAATTTCTACGTTAAAATATAAGAAAAAGTTGGAGTTAAGAGTTTTTTTAAGGATTTTGAAGGATAATTATAGTTACATTCTGCCGTAGTAAGGAGGATAATATAGTTGTTTGTTGTTGTGTTACAGAGTGCTCTACCAGCAGCAGCAGCAGCCGATGGATGCACTGCAGGCCTTCATCTGCGCAGTTCAACTGGACGGACATCACTCGGCGGCCTGGACGGACCTCGGCCTCCTCTACGAGTCATACCATCAGTTCCAGGACGCCCTCGTCTGCTTCAAGAGGGCCGCCAAGCACAGACCGCGTAAGCACCTACTTACCATTTTAACTGTACAAGGGCGGGCAGGAGGGAATGAATTATTTTTTCGCTCTCGACAATATTTTAATGAAATCATCGCAAAGTGTTTCTCAAAACTAAACCACGTTGGTTATATTCTGTCGTCTTTTTTGTAGTTTTCACAGCTTTTTTCAACTATTCATCTGCTAGTTTTTGGATATAATTGCAGTCTTCTCTAACAATAAAACATGACTAATTCGGAACAAAAAATATTTAATGTAAGCTTATTTTTTTAGCGAATCCAGATTCTCTGAAGGCCAGAATCGAATTGTTGGAGTCTGAAGTCAGCAAGGCACCACCTAAACCTGTTACTTCCAAAACACAGCAACCAAAGTAAATGATTTTAAACTTAATTTGTTTATTAAAGCAGAATAACCATTGGGAAGCATTAAGATATTTTTGTGATGGTATACACCCACCAGTCAAAGATCCGTACCAGCTTGTATTTTTGCGACAAAGAAAAACAACAAGTTGTGCGATTTTCAGTTAATAAAAACACAATTTTTCATAAACAGTCTTTCTCTAAAACTAAACTATTGATGAGTTCTGTATAAACCTCATATTATAAGAATCACATATCAATTTAAAATATCAAAGACTTTTATATTTTTGTAAGTTATACAATTAAAAAAAAACCAAAAATAAGAGTTTCGGAACTGGAGGGTTTCTTTGCTACTAATTGTTTAAATTAATTTATAATTCTAGGCCAACATTACCTAGTTTGGACGAAGCCTGGAGACTGCCCATACCTTCCGAACTTACACAACGACAAGACGGATTTTTAAAGGTTTCTAAATTTATATTTTTGGATTTTTTAAAAATCTTTACGATTGGCAATTTAAAGCAACAGTTTTCGACATAACCTGCTAAATCTATTTTCTTTTTTTAGCTCAAATTCTTAGTAATGATTACAATAATATTATTGTATTGAATTTTAGCAAAAACAAGAACAGTACATGAAGGGTTCGGATATTTCTAAACCCGGCGCCCTGACCGCGGAATTGGACCTTATCGGCTCAGACGGGAAGATTCACCCGCCCCCGTTTTATCTGGAACCACAACAAATTAACATGATGCAGTTGTTGGAAACTAACCAGGTATTCTAACTTCTTTTTATCTTCAGTAATAAATTATTATAATAATGAATAATATCGGTTTTTCCGTGCAAAAAATAAGAATCAATGGTAATGATATAATGTATAATCATCAAAAAATAATAATCGTCAAAATAGTAACTCGAACAGAAGAGGTATCTGGGCACCGATTACCGCGCGCAATAATCCAAACAGGTACATTGAATGGTTTAAATTAAAGTAGAATTAAAAGAAATTTGTAAAAATTAAAA
Source organism: Microlaimidae sp. YZB2_3 (assembly GCA_030248175.1). Taxonomy (NCBI): domain Eukaryota; kingdom Metazoa; phylum Nematoda; class Chromadorea; order Desmodorida; family Microlaimidae; species Microlaimidae sp. YZB2_3. The sequence continues at coordinate 6,523 of JASAMX010026936.1, forward strand.
TAAATTTGTGCACGTAGAAAAAAGAGTATTATACAAAAACAATTAACAAAACTGATTACTTTTTTATGTTTTATTTTACGGTTTTTAAAAAGTAATATTCAGTTCAATTTAACCGAAAAAAAGTTTTTTTTTACGTTTCGATGTAGGCGAGCAGCCTTCCGGATTTTTTTTCGGATGATAATATATATATATACAGACCTGTGCACTGCCCCCCCGGGGTTAAAACGGGGGGGGGCAATTCCCAAATGGGGGAAGGCCCGGGGGGGCATCTTTTTTGAAACGGGGGGGGGCAATAAAACGGGGGGCAAGCAGGGGGGAAAGAAAAAAAAGAGAAAAAAAGGAGAAAAAAAGAGAAAAAAGAAGGGAAAAGGGACAAAAAAAGCGGAAATAAGGTAAAAATAGGTCTAAAATGGCTTAAAATACATTGAAATAGGCTAAAAACTGCAAAAAATTCGCGATGATGGCGTCATCATAGGTCAAAAATGGCATCATATTTTTAGGGTACTTTTACATTTTTTGGCGGGGGGAGCAATAAAACGGGGGGGGGCAAATCCTCCAATAAAACGGGGGGGGGGGGGCATTTTGAGACCGTGCACAGGTCTTATATATATATCCATACATGGGCACGGGGGGTTAACCCCCCCCCCCAAATTCTGAGAAGGGGGGGAAAAGGTTAACCCCCCCCAATTTTGGGAAAATGAAGAGAAAAAAATGTCTAAAATGACTTTTAACTGCCTCCAAACCTAAGTTTTGAGGTCAAAATGAATGTTTTAAACAGTAAAAAGCTCAAAAATGCAATAAAAAGGCTGACCTAAAATTGGCGTTTTTTACCTATTTTTTCTTTGAAATCGAAAAACGATATGGGTATTTTGCGTTTCTCGGATTCTAACCCCCCCTAATTTGGGGTTTAAAACCCCCCCACTCCGGACCAACTTGCCCATGTATTTATATATCCACAAACTCCATTCTTAGCATTTTCAGTTCATTTATTTTACGAAGAGATCTTATCCAAGTTGCCCCAAATTTTAGGAGGGCGTAGGCAATTTAAAGATTTTTGGGAAATATAACCTCCCCCCCTCAAAAAAAATCAAACAAAAAAAAACGGAAACTCTTAGCTTACCTATGTCACTGTTCCGTTTATTGTCAATGTGTTCCTTTTATTTTTAATATTCTCTGCACTCTAGTAAACTATCAGTGCACAATTGCAAGTTTTAAAGAGTTTTTAAAATATTAATATTATAAGATTTTTAACCACTCTTAGTATTAGTTGTAAAGAAAGCTCTAGTGGTCAGGGACCTACCTAGGGTTTCCTTTTGGAGAAGGAGTGGGCGGATTTCAGTATCAGAAAAAATTTCTCCCCTAATTTTTTAAAAGATTAAATATGTTTTCTTAGTAAAAAAATACATTAGCAAACATTGGAAGAGCCTGAATTTCACAAAAAAAGATTTAGAGACCTTTCAGACCTTCTGGTTACAACCACACTGTAAACCAAAGCAGATGAGCAGCATCTCCATTCTTTTAGATTGCCTTACCTATAAGGAAAAAATTACCGAGCCATTGCTATAGGCGGCTAGAAATTTTAGGAGGAGGAAAGGTATATACACAAATCAACCATGATTGTTTGTTTTGCTTGATATGTAGATGTGTAGTACTTTTTATTAAAAATTTTGTACTTTTTTCAATAACATTAGGCAAGACGAATAGCCTGAGGTTTGAATATGAAAGCTTTGTTTTTTGTGGTTTTTTTTTAATTTGTAACTTTTGCAAAGACCTCAATCAAATTAATTTACTGAACAGCTGAATTTCTTAACCGTTGAAGGGTAACAACAGCATCTGTGACAAACAAAACCATCTGTGACACAATCACTCTTGGGGTGTTAATTCTTGATAATCAACTTCAAAGCTTTCTTACTAACTGTTAAAAAATAATATCATAGTTTTTGATTCTTTGTTGTTTTTTTAAAAAAATTATTTGTTATGTATGACGTTAATTTTTAATTAAAAAACTCTTCACCTGGATGTTTTATTATATTTTATATCATGCAAAAAGTTAATACGTTAATAGGTTTTTTATTAATAATGTTACTAGTTCTTAAGGTGAATCATAATCATTCTTTGTTAATTTGTTTTCATAGCAAGTTTCTTAAGAAGTATACAATATTTTTTTTAATTGCACTAAGAATCCCACGTAATGAAAGTTTCGTCACTTTTATTAGTTTTCATGAAAGATATTCGCTTGTGTTACCTGTTTGTTTACGATTTGATAAGCAAAAAGTATTAAGTAGAAAATGCTTGCAGGATCAAAAATAAAAACACTTGTCACTTAATTGTGTATTTAAGTGCTCTACTTTGTAAGAATCTCATTTTTAGCAACGCTTAAGCCCACAGGAATTGGAAGTTTTACGAAATTTACAAAATAACTATGCGCTCATGCAGCAACATATGAAGTTTGTTCAACAACAAAAACAATTGGTAAGTAGCTTACGTTTTTATTTTTGTAGTTTTTATTGTGGAATTTACTTTTAAATAAAATTGTGATAAAAATATCCCAATTTTATTGGCGAACACAAATAAATTGCAATAAGTGTCAGGAAGAATCCAGATAGTGAGAGTGGACTACAAAGGAGCATAGTAGATGTCGCTTGGGAAAAAATGAATGAAAAAAACACTTCAAAGTTCTATGTTTGTCACAGTGTAAAAGTGATTTTGAAAAATATTATTTCTTCGATTTCCCGAGAATTATCTTAACGCCTTTTTTTATTTTCCCACTCCATAGTGGGAGGTTACCTTGCCAACTCTAGGAGCGGAAAGTTGCGAGTACTACTATCTATGGACCTGGACCTGGCCTGGAAGTTAAAAGTTATGTCTTTGGTACCGACCACAAAATGTTGCATTACAGCTCACCTTAATCCTAGTGGATGCGGTCAGGTTTTTGGAGGATATCACCTAATGCAATGACAATGAACAACAACAACAAACTTAATCCTGTAACTTGCAAAGACAAAGACAGTGGGAACCATCGGGATGTTACCCTACCCACCCCTACCCCTTGCTGAAATTGACAAAATATTGTTGCGGTCTAGACCCCCTTTTGAGTCGGCCTGGAAGTTAAAAGTTATGTCTTTGGTACCGACCACAAAATGTTGCATTACAGCTCACCTTAATCCTAGTGGATGCGGTCAGGTTTCTGGAGGATATCACCTAATGCAATGACAATGAACAACAACAACAACCTTAATCCTGTAACTTGCAAAGACAAAGACAGTGGGAACCAGCGGGATGTTACCCTACCCACCCCTACCCCTTGCTGAAATTGACAAAATATTGATGGGGTCTAGACCCCCTTTTGAGTCGGGAACATTTAGGGGGTTTAGACACGCTATTTTTTTGAATTTTTTTTTGCGTTTCGCTCTATTTAGCGCTCGATCGTTTCGCCGTTTTTTATACACAACAATCGAAAAAAACCTCTTGTTTGGATCATAGATGAACACGGTCAAAAAGCTAGGGGGGGTGTTTACCCCGGGTAAATGCCATTTCAAAATTTAGGGGGGTCAAAGCCCCCTAGCTTCCTAGGGGGGTCGAATCCCCCCTAGCTTTCTAGGGGGATCGACCCGGAATGGAAAATTTTAAAACCTTGAGGGGGTCAGGTGTGGTCCAATTTCCGAAGCAAAATACTTTTAAAAAGTAATAATAGTTTTTTTATAAGATAATACTACATTTTATTGAATAAAAAGCGATATTTAGGTATAAAAAGGGCCCCCCCTGGATTTTTTTCAGGGGGGGGGGCACAAAATTTCAAGGCTAGGGAGGGGGTGGACCCCACCCTACCCCCTTGTTCATCTATGGTTTGGATGTTAAATCATCTTTTTCAATTTTTTCAAAAAATTTGGTTTTTTGTTATTAATATGCTTTTGGAAGGCATCAAAAAAGTTTCTGTATAAATATTAAAGAAAAATTTTTTCTCTCCCAAAATTCGAAAAACGTAAGCGTCCCTTCCCCCTCATGAAATTCGTGGTACTGTAATGTATCTGATATTTGCTATGATCACTTTTGTTTGGTCACCTTTTCTTTAGGTTAGTAAGATTTTAAAAAGTTTTAAATTTTCAATCCAAGTTTTAATTTTAATAATTTGTCGCACCCTTTGTTTTGTTTAGTTGCAAACGAATGTTCACTCTGTTAAAATAATTAATGTTTAGCAAAAGAAAAATCTTAACTTTTATTGTTTCTTAATAAAATTTTGTTTCTTGATAAAATTTTTGCTGTAAACTTGTTTTTATCAAAACTAAAAAAAGTGAATTAAATAAATAAATTGGTATGCTGATTAAATAAACATTGGCAAAAAACGTGGCAAAAAAATTTTAGTCCTTTTATAAAGTTTAAATTCAAACTCCCTCCCCTTCCGAAATTTTGTTTAAAGTTGAATCAGAGCTGAACCCTCCTTTAGGAAATCCTGGTTACGCCATGCTTGGCCACATTCATAGATAAGCAGACTGGACGGACGGGGGTATACAAACATGTGCACGGTCTGGAAATGCCCCCTCTCTTTATTGAAGGATTTGCCCCCCTGCCCAAAATTGATTAAGTACCCAAAAATTATGGCGCCGTTTTTGACCTATAACGACGCCATCATCGCGAAATTTTTGCAGTTTTTAGCCTATTTAAATGCATTTGAAGCCATTTTAGACTTATTTTTACTTTATTTTCGCTTTTTTTGTCCCTTTTGTTCCTTTTTCTTCTTTTTTTTCTCTTTTTTTCTCTTTTTTTTTTCTTTCTCCCCTGCTTGCCCCCCCGTTTTATTGCCCCCTTTCAAAAAAGTTGCCCCCCGTGCCCCCCGTTTTGGAATTTCCCCAATTTCCCCCCCCCCCGATAAAACCCCGGGGAAGGGGGAGGCAAAACACAGGTCTGGGTGTGTAAACCCAACTCAAAATGTTTGGCCACCATCGGCGGCCAAAAAAATTCCTGGTTTTTTATTTCGAGTAAGTAAATACTATTTTCCCAGCTTAAAAGCCCTATGATTAGGAGACGTGCACTTTAATGAACATGTAAACGTGGGTGTTTAAGCGTAGGTATTAATTAAATTTTTTTGTAGTTTCTTGTTTCGTAATCTATCAAATTATAATTTTCGTGGGTAATTATCGCCTTGGTTATTGTTCTTGAAATATCTTGAATCAAATAAAAATTTTTTAGGAACATGCTTTTATTAATTTAGTTTTTTCTTGTTATTGTTATTCCGATGTTAATTGATTAATTTGTAAAGTAAGATAATTGAAGTTAATTATAGATTGTGATCTTTAAATAGATGTGTTTTTTTTTTAATTCTCCGCTTAATTTTACACGTGGTCACTTGAAAATAAATTTTAAAAAACGTAGGAATATTGTTCGCAAAAAATGTCATATAATCTAAATAAATTCCAAATTATTATATATTTATTCGAAGTATTCGAACAATTTTTTAATTTGGTTCAAATAGAAACTTTTTCAAATAGAAAGTCATTCCAAATTTCAGTGAGCTAATTGTTTTGTTAAATTTTTTCTTATTTTGTTAAATTTTCTGTAACTATAATTAAGTTGCAATGTTGTTGAAGAATGAGCCTTTAAATTTGATCATTTACTTGAGCCATAGTATCGTTCGTAAATATCGTTCAACTGCAATAAAAAGAGGAATTACAATGGTTCAATAATTCCATTAATAATAACAATAATAAAATAATTTCAAAAAATATTTTTATACTTTGATAAACGGTAATTAAGAATAATGTTAAAAAATGTGGGAAGTTTTGAATCAGGGACGTACCCAGGTTTTTATTTTGAAGGGGGGAGGGGCGGATTGTAGTACAAAAAAATTTCGGGGGGAGCTCCGCCGGCAGGGGGCGGCGGCCCCCGTCCCCCTCCCGCCCAACCACTATCCTTATTTTTCTCTCTGTCCGACCGTTTCGGTGGGGGGAGGGTGGCCGCTCCCCCCCCGCCCAACCACTATCCTTATTTTTTCCCCTGACCGACCGTTTCGGGGGAGGGGGTGGCCGCCCCCCTGGTTACGTCCCTGTTTTGAATCGCACACAGAATTTTTTCTCAAACTTGGTATGGTTTTTAAAATATCACAAATATCAGCAACACTGACTTGCAATTAAGCTTGCTTCCATTTCATGACCGAGTTTTTCCAGTGCTGATTTATAAAAACAAGATAGCAAGTTTATTTTAATTAGGGCAAGTATCGTGCCATGATGTGATGATCTACTTGAGCATAAATTAATAAAAAAATGAATTTAGTTGAAATCTGGCGGTACGTCGCAATCTAGTCAGCACGGAGAACTTCCGCAAATAGCGCACGAGGACATACTCAGCGTCCTGGGACCGGGAACCAGCAGAGAACACCAACAGCTCAGTCAGGAAAACTCCGGAGAGAAAAAACCCATCCCCATGGATGTAAAAATGGAGCAGCGCAGTTCCGGGGACGACATTCTCGGCGTACTAGGTAAGAAAATATTAATCTCCAACGCGCCATAGAGCATATGATATCCCACTTTCCATTGGTCTAACCTTATCCATCGTATAATTTCCAGCAACTAAATAACTTTTTTGTCTGTGCACAAATACTATTATTGGTACAAGACAATACAAGTCATAATATCCTATTCCCAGGCTTGTGCACTGCCTTCCCCCCCCCCAGGGTTTCATTGGGAGGGGGGGCAGTTCCAAAACTGGGGGGTCAACTTTTTTGAAACGGGGGGGCGAGCAGGGGAGAAAGAAAAAAAAAAGAAAAAACGAAAAAAAGAAGGAAAAAGGGACAAAAAAAGCGAAAATAAGGTAAAAATAGGTTTATAATGGCTCAAAATGCATTTAACTATGCTAAAAACTGCAAAAATTTTGCGATGATGGCGTCATGATACGTAAAAAATGGCGTCATAATTTTTGGGTACTTATTTATTTTCCGCGGGTAGGGGCAATAAAATGGGGGTGGCAAATCGTCCAATAAAGCGGGGGGCGGCATTTTCAGACCGTGCACAGGTCTGTATTGCTATACTAATTTGATTTAAAACTGAAATTGTAACAAAATTATCTTTATTTAAGGCGAGAGTTCGGATGAGGGTCCGGTGCACAGTGACGACCCCATGCTTAGCAGTGCGGCACTAATAAAGAAGGAGGTTAAAGGCTACGTTGACCCTAGCTCCGAAGCTCCTACCCCCGCCACGGCTGAAAGCCAAGGTGACGCTGGGCCCGGAACCAGTGGAAACAGAATTCAAGTAAAAATATTAGAGTAAAAATTAATACTAGGCAGAAGCAGCCCGTCCCTTTTTTTTAATAAAACCTGTAAAATAAGAACAAACTGTCAAGCCGTGATATTTATTCACTTGAAAGCCGAGTAATTTTATCTGAACATATTTTACTTCTACTTTTGCGTCCTCCTGACTTGACTTTCAATTATACTTGCTTGTATAGTTTTCTAATAATGTTGGATAGATTAAGATAAATAAAGAAAATTTAGGTGTAACAGTTAAGAATGAAGTGTTTGTTTTTTTTTTCAGGAGAACCAGATAAGTTCCTCTTCTGATCAGACGACGGAGACGGGGGCGGGGGAGGGCTCCCCGGGTGGGGGAGTGGAGGCCCCGCTCTCCATCTCCACCGCCAATCTACCGGCCTCCACTTCTGGTCTGGGTTCCGGGGGCGGGGCCCTCCACACCCCCGGCGGTCACCCCAAACCTCCGCCGCCCATCAACCTTCTGGCCCCCGTACACGTCGCCACCACCGTCAGAGCGGCGGAAGTCACCCAAATGGCCAAGCTTAGGTGGGAATCAGCGGATTTTTTTATCCCTTTTTTTATTTTTTGGTCTTAAATTTTCCTTGTAAAGTTTGTCAATGTTTTTTAATTGTACTCGATTTGAAATAACGCTTTGCAGTTACCACACACGCAGTTTGTAACTTCGAAATTTTTTGTGGCATTATTTAAAACTATGAATTTGAAATTGGCACTTAATTCGAGAATGCAGAACCAAATGCAGTATTTACTGTCTTGTGAAAAATCTTGAAGCTAATTAAACCATTATACGTGTCTTTTAGTTAAATGATAAAACATTTAGAGATTAGAAAATGAAAGTATACAATTTTCTTTTTATAAATAAAAAAAGGCTTTGAAAAATTTATCTAAAAGGATAACAATGAGTCACGCATATTTTGGATATAAAAAGTTCATTGTTTTAGATATTTTTTTAATTATCTATTATTATAAAAATTGTTTACCCTCAGATGTTTTTGATTAGGTCCTCTAAGAGGATGGAGTCTACCCTGTTGCGCCCAGGTGGAAGGCCAAAATTTTTGAGGGGCTGTGACTAGAAAAACAATGAATGTCCAAATTTTCAAATTTTTGGTGCTAAAGAAGGGTGTGTACCCCTCTAAATACCATCCTACCCCCCAAAAAAAAACAAAAAAACCTATAAGGGCTAGCATGGGCATAGTCAGGATTTTGGAAAGGGGGTCCAACCCTGAACAAAATTTCCGAAATGGGAAGGCGGTACGAATCCTAAACGTTATAAAAGAGGTAAAAAAATTTTAACTGACTGAGCAATGCAAAGTGCGAGAAAATGTTTTTAAAATTACTTCTTCTACCTAAACTTTAGATTTTTTATCCCACTATATCACAATCTAAAGAGGGGAGGGGGTCCGTCCAGCGTGGTCGTATCAAGATTACAAAACAAAGTAACACAAATTTGGAGCTGGAGACTAATTAAAACATTAAGAATGGGGTGGGTTCAGCGTGGTCATAGCAAGATCACAAAACCAAGTAACACAAATTTAGAAATGGAAATTTACAGATTTAGAAAAATATAATAATTAATCGAGCTCTGAGCGGAGCGAAGCGCGAGAAAATTTCTCATAAATGGCAATTCTAGACCCTCAAATTTTTATGCTTGGCGATCCAAAAGGGAGGTCTAACCTAAAATTTTTCCCTTTGCCGACCCAAAAGAGGGGTGTCTAGACCCCCTGGGTACGCCCATGAGGGCGAGATACTTTTTTAGCCACGATTACAGCAATAAAGTTTAAAATAGACATAATATTGTAAACTGATAAGCTAAAACATTGTTTTATTATATTTTAGAGCCAGCAATCCGTCCTCGTACAAACCTGTGTTTCAAGAGCGCTGTCCGCCTCCATCGCTCCCCCCGCCTCCCGCCAAAAAATTACCAAAGAAGGATGTAAGTTTTAGCTTTTTTTATTATTTAAAAAAATACAAACTTCTTGTTTCGCAGTATTAGTTAAAAGCTTTTCCATTAAAAGGAGCCCCACGTCTCAGTAAAACTTAACCTAATACCAACATTAATTGTTGTATATTTTAGTTAAATTTTAATAAGGAGCCCCACGTCTCAGTAAAACTTACCTTAATACCAACATTAATTGTTGTATATTTTAGTTAAATTTTAATTTAACTATATACGAAATATTTCAGCTGCTTTTGTTTACACCGAGTGTGATAGTGGACACGAAGAAAGACGCCTTTTCCGCGGAACTTCAAAACTTCTGCTATTCTCAAAACGTCGTACTCATTAAAGGCATGACGGCAGCTTTGAAATTAGATCTGTCCTTATTTTCCACTAAAACTCTAGTCGAAACCGCTCCGGAACATCAGGTTAATCTTTTTTTTTGTTTTATTTGTACAATATCTCTCAAAGAATATAGTGTTTTCTGTCATATTATATTTTTCTCTTTTTTTAACAAATTCAACAAATTTTAAACTTGCACAACTTCAAAATTTAGAAAAAACTACTAAAATAAGACATCCCTCCATTCGTAAAAATCCAAATGTTTTGGTGTCTTCATGTGTATTAAAATTATTGATAACATTTATTTTTAATGTGTTAAATATTTTAGGTTGAAGTGCGGACGCAGTTCAAAATGCCTTCTGATAAAAATTTTGATCAGATGGGGGAACCTTCTTGGTTTTGTGACAGTACCCGTTCTTTCACCACAATCTCAAAATATGCCCATTACCAGGCTCAATCTTTTACTCAAAGCCTCAGGGTAAATATGTTTTGTTATTTAGAGTAAAAATTTATCAATATTTTATTTTTTAATCGTTTTGTTGTGAACCACATAGCATAGGTTAATGTATATTCAATTTTAATTTGGATTGCATTTCGATCAATAAAAATACCAGGAACTAACCCATTATTTCATTTCAAAACGACATATCCCAAAATAAGGCATAACCCAAGTACAGTTTACTTATTCACAAAAATAGTGTTTGCAGGAAGAACAAGAGAAACTGAAAAATTCCAGCGGAGCCCCTGTGGGGCGAAATTCCCCTGGCGGAGGCTCATCTGGCGTCTCCGGCCCCGGTTCGACCTCCGACTACGGCGAGCCAATGGGGAAGCGCCGCAAAGAGGACGCCGGCGACAAGTTCAAGTACCTGAAATTCGGAACCAACGTCGACCTTTCCGACGAACGCAAATGGAGGCTACAGCTCCAGGTGGGTAATCTATATTTTATTTCTTTCCGGTTTTCAGTTTTAAATTTCGAGGTAACTTAAATAAAAATATTAATAATTTATTGTTTGATAAGGGGGTTAATTATTATTTATAAACAGTATGAAGTCTTTTTTATTGTGTTTCCACGTTTTAGATTTTTTGTAATTATAATCAATTTTTTAGATTGCTTTTAGCTTTTTGTTTGTTTTTGATGAAGTAATATAAGTTTAATCTGGTATTTAGGAATTGCACAAACTGCCGCCATTTTGTCGACTGGTGGCAGGATGTAACATGTTAACACACCTTGGACATTCAGTTTTGGGCATGAACACTGTACAGCTTTATATGAAGGTAGATTATATATTTTTCTTAAGTTTTGATTTATGATTATAATTATGAATTATTAAAAATGTATTTTGTTAAAGTAAATTTTGTTTCTACTAAATACCATTCACACATTTTTATTAACATTTAATATCATGAATTTTTGTATAATTTTAAAAAATAAAATTATGTTTATCATTTCTAGGTTCCCGGCTCGCGAACTCCAGGTCATCAAGAAAACAACAATTTCGCATCCATTAACGTAAATATCGGTCCTGGTGACTGTGAATGGTTTGCCAGCCCTCAGGAGTATTGGGGAGAAATCTGCAAAATGGTGCAAAAGTAAGTGGGGTTAATAATAATATAAATGTACGAAACATTGGATAATGCACTTTTGATCCCTGATCTTTGTATATCAGTGCGTACTACAATGTACGATGATTTAGTTTATAGTTTTAGCTTCCAGTAATTTTCGTATTTTTTAATTGTACGGAAAAATGTTTCTTTAATTAAAAATTGCATAAGTTTTTTGGTGATTTTTTTCTTAAATCCACAAAAAGATTTAAAATAATTTTCAATGCTTTCAAAACGTTTTTCTATTATTATTGTGTTATTTTGATGTTAAAAATTATCTAATTATACTTGATTTAAGATCAGCGAAGATTATTGTTTTAAAAAATGTGATTTTTTTAGTTTTTTTATTTTGCTTTTTCATTTACCACCGTATAAATCAAATTACACTCAAGATTTTACAATACAATCAAATTCCTGTCAGGAATGTTAATAAAAAAAATTCAGCTGCCCAAATTTAAAATAAATTTTATACAAAATGACTTTGTAATTTCAATAAAAAATTGTAATTAGGCATGCATTCTGTAACTAGCTTTTTGTTTAAGGAAGGGTATGTCGTTCGAAAAGGGTTCGTGGTGGCCGGACGTGGAAGAACTTTTAGCGGCCGATATCCCCGTTTTTCGCTTCATACAGACCCCGGGTTCCATGGTCTACGTCGGGACTGGTTGCGTTCACTGGGTCCAGTCACTGGTAAGAAAGAATCCCACATTATACACCGGTTTAATTAGTGCATAATAAATTATGTCTGTGGTGTTCTTGCGTAAAGTAAAAGTAAATAAGAGCAGTATTACCAGTTACGTCATTATAGTGGGAAAATAGGTTGTAACTAACAAATTGAATCGCGTTTTTCATTTGAATTAAATAATTAGAATTGTAATTAGCAATAACGAAATATTATAGTAAAAAAGAATTAGTTAATAATTCAAAAGCATTGAGGCTTGTGAAATGCACGAACGTAATGCAGCGGATAAATGTGTTTAAAAGACTTGTAACTCAATTTATTATGGTATTAAGTTAGGTTACTTGAATAACTTCAGGAGTTTAGTGGTTCTGGTTTAGGGCTGGTGCAATAACATCGCTTGGAACGTTGGTCCTATAACACCATCAGCCCTCCAGCTGGCTCTCGAGCGAAACGAATGGAACAAACTGCAGTCGTATAAATCCATCGTGCCTATGCAACACCTTGCTTGGCAGCTGGCCAAAAATATTCGTTTTACTGATAAGAAAATGTTTGAACATGTGAAGTAAGCGCATAAAAAATACTCCTTTTTTAATTTATTTATAACTTAACATTAAGATACTTAAAAATAAATATATTTATTAATTTGTTAATTTATATTTTTCATTCAAATGAATAACCAGATACACCTCATCAAATAAACTGTTTTAAAGTTTTCTTGTGCTAGTTTTATCTTAAAAATCCTTTAGAATTTCCACTGACTTAATAAAAATTATTTTTATTTTAGAAAATTGCTGATACGCTCTCTAGCTTATGTACAAATGACAAAAGACTATGTGGACAGTTTAAACAAACAGATCAAGCCCCACCCCCGCACAAAAGGCGAGGTTGCTCATTACTGCGATCTCTGCGAGGTATTGCTTTTGATTTCCGGCTTAAAGACTTTTCTTGTCGTTATATTTCGCAAGGTTTTTTTAAAGCTTAGTGTTATTTGTCGATAAAGACGAATTAAATTTTAAATAGGCTTTAAAGAAAAAATAAAAAACCTAAGTAATACCTCTGCTCTATAAGAGCACTTATTAACTTAATACACCGGAATAATCTAAAAAATAATAAATCTGCTTATTTTTGTCTTCGGAAATGCAAACAAAATTATAGATCCCATGACTAATTGAATGGGTTTAAAAATCAAAAAAATTCAGCGATAAAATGTACTTTATCAAAAGCAAAGCAAATTTTGAAAAAGGTCTCAACAAGTGCAGCATAATATTTTTCACATATTAAAATAATATATAATTATTAACTGGCCATTACTTAATTTTTTTTTACAGTTGGAAGTGTTCAACATCCTGTTCGTGCAAGAGCAAAACGGTAAATTCGTGGTTCACTGTTGCGACTGTGCCCGCCGTATCAGCCCCAGTTTGGACACATTCAGCGTCTTGGAGCAGTTCAAGCCGGAGGAACTCTCCCAGATCTTCGACGACTGCACACTCAACCCCGTACGTTCTTACTATTGTCTTACTTAATTAATTCTAAGAAAAAGGTTTAAAGTGTTAAGCATTAAATAGATATTTATATACCGCTATGCGCGGCGAAAGGCGAAATAGTGGGGCAAAATGATAGTGATAGTGTTTTTCCGCAGCGAAAAATTTACTCGTGGCATAAGCTCTAAAGGTCTACACCATACATGGGCAAGTTGGTCCGGAGTGAGGAAAGGTTTAATCCGGATTTTAGAAGGGACTTCAAAATTCGAGAAACGCAATTTACCCACACATTTTTTTTTTATTTTGGTAAAACAATAGGTAAAAAAAACCTAATTTTAGGTCAAAAAGCTCTTTTTATTGCGTTTCTTTTAGTTTTTACTCCTTAAAACACTTATTTTTACTTCAAAATTTAAGTTTGGAAGCAATTAAAAGTCATTTAAAGACATTTTTTTCATTTTTCGAAACTTGGGAGTTAACCTTTTCTCTCCCCCCCCCCTCTGGGGTTTAACCACTAACCCGCCCGTGCCCATGTATGGTCTTAACGTAGAATTTAGAGCCCTAAGTAAATCTGCGTGATGCATCAAGTTAAAGTTGCATAATATTGGATTTTGCGTTTAATTTTAACGATTATCTGCTTCTATTAACTTTGAAACAAAATAATTGTTTTTACAATAATATCACTATAGTTGCAATGTAGGCGGATATTCTCAATTGTTGTTTATTGAAATAAGTGTGAAGGAGGGTGCAATTTTATTACAATACAATGACATAGATTTTTTTAAAAGCTCCAGTTAAATTTATTTTTTTAAAAAATGTTCTACCGTGCGCTAAGTGCGCGCAGCTGCAACTCAAAAACTGTAACTTTATTTTTATTTTTAGCAAATAATTTTTACTTTTTAAGTCCAATTACGCTAAAAATTTTAACGCAGGTGGCAATTTGTTTTTATTAAACGGATTATCTTTTCTACAGTACTGTCTTTTTATTAGAAAATAAATATAAATAGATAAACTCTGTAATAAAACCCCCTATGCAATAATACAATGGAGTTTTTGGGGAAATATTCCAAAGTCCAAAAGCTGCCCATCCGTATGCCCAAAAGAAATTATGTTGGAGTCATAGATGAGAACGGTCGGGGAAGCTAGGGGGGGTGGTTACCCGGGGTAAATCGAATTTTGAATTCTAGGAGGGGAGTCCGTGCCCCCCTAGCTTTTTAGGGGGGGTCGACCCGGGGTGCGAAATTTTGAAATCTAGAGGGGGGTCAGGTGGGGTCCGGTGTCCAAAGCAAAACAGTTTTAAACCATAATAACTTTAATAATTATTCTTTTTATAGGATAATACTACATTTTATTGAATAAAAAGCGATATTCTGGTATTAAAAGGGTGTAAAAGCATGAATATGTGATGAAAATTCACGTTTTTGTAAGAAAATTTAGTATAAAAAATGACCTAAAAATTTCCCGAGGGGGGAGGGGGGTCGGATTTCAAATTCTAGAGGGGGATCAGGGGTAAAAAATTCGGAAATTTGGGGGAGGGGGGTCCTAGATTTTCGTCTAGGGAGAGTCTCAAAATTTCAAGGCTAGGGAAGTGGACCCCACCCTGCCACCCTCCTTTCTCATGTCTCATCTATTGTTTGAGTATTATTAAAATTAAAAAAAAGAAGTATTGCAATTTTTTTCTTAAAAAAACTGAAATGATACAGTTTTAGAGACATGAACACCGTGGACTTTATGTTAACATTAATGAGAAAAATAATGAATATTGCTTCTGTTTTGTTTGTTGATTATTTAGTGCGATAAATAAACATTGTTATCTTCGATTCGATTGTCTGTCGCCATCGCACTATTCTATTTCTTTTTAGAAGCGACCTGGAGTTTTTTGCTGACTAAATCTTTGATAAGACGATTTTATCTGAATCTGATTTATTTACTGGAGCCAATTCTGCCTACGACCATGGAGATGAAAGCCAATAAATAAAAAAGAAAAAAAATCGGGACATGTTGTTCAACAAAGATAATTAAACCGGCAAACAGCAACTTTTCCATAACACCAGCGAATTACTACTACAAAATGAAAAGTTATGACTATCAGAAAATAAATTAAATCCTTGGTTTCTGACTTCCGCTAGACTTGTAACCAAAAAACTTTATCCGATTTCAAGAAGAATAACTGACATTTTGTTGAAATTTTGGATAAATGTCATATAGTTTGCAGTTTAACATTCTTAGAGTAAAAAATCATAAAAATGCGAGTTTGCTTTCACGGAAACATTGCGCACTGGATAAAAGAAAAGTAAGCGATTTTATCGTGTATGTCAAAGATTTGATGTATCAAAACGTGATATCATTGTGTGAGTGTAACACTCGTATAAATGAACATGGTTATAGTTACGAGATCTAACGACGCAAATTGCTTTCTTTTTTTTCTGAATTCAAAAAAAAACTTAAAATTTTAAGTTTTACATAAATAAATGGTAGCTGAAGGAATGAATTTTTTTTTAATTTCTAATATGACTCAGGTATTATTCATTCAGAAAAATTTTCATTCTGCCGTACTTGTACATTTATGTACAATAAAAAATATTTTTGGCTACTTAACTACTTTCGAATCAATGACGTAGCCAGCAATGCCCAGCGTTCCCGGTCGATGGCATCTCCCCTCTCATCAAAATAGAATAGATTTTTAAAGTTTTTCGTAAGCAAGGTCGTTAAATATCTTTATGTTGTTTTTTAGAACGAAAATCAAAGTGTTATTGTGAATTGTAAAAAAAGCTTGTAAAAAGCTTGTAAATTAAATTAAAAACTTAATTTCTAACCTGATAGACATATTTCAAAAAAAAAAACTTCCTCGAAAGCACTCCATCCCACCCGGGCCACTTGCAAACTAATAAAAATGCACTAATATTATAGCAAACAAAAAAATAGAAAAGAGAAATATAAATAAAACTGAGATAAAGTGTCGTATGTTTTACTATTATTATAAGGCTGTGATTTAAATATAAAGTACATTTTGCTTTTGTTTTATATTTTTTATGTTCATAGTTAGTTACTGTCGGAATTAGTTGATAGTTATTATTTGTTGTCATTGTATTGTTATGTTCATTCGATACTTTGAAAAAATTTATTCATACTTTTTTATTCTAATCTGACAAGTGGATTTTAAAAATTTTGTTTTTCTGTCAATGCATTAAAGCAACTTAAAAAGGTAAAAATCGTAGTTTTGTAATTAAAAATTGCGTAAAAACCCCGTAGTATGTTTTTTAAACCAATTTCTGCTGTTTAGTCGGCTAATACCGCTGAAGTATTTTTTATTATAGACTGTTCGCCTTCATAGATGAACACGGTCAAAAAGCTAGGAGGGTGTTTACCCCGGGTAAATGACATTTCGAAATTGAGGGGGGGTCGAACCCCCCTAGCTTTCTAGGGGGTTCGACCCGGGGTGGAAGATTTTGAAGCCAAGAGGGGGATAAGTGGGGTCCAATTTCCGAAGAAAAATACTTTTAAACCATCAAGGTAGAACACTACAGTTCCAAAAATTTCTTTGATTTTTCCAAAAACAACCACTCGGGGGTTTTCGGGGGTCCTGATTACGAATCCGAACTTCGTTTTTTGATTTGACCCCCGAGGGGGCGCTAGGGGGGTTGCGACTGTACAAAGTTTGTGCGGTTTTTTCTGTAGTGTTCCACCTTAAAGGTTTAATAATCGGTTTTTTATAAGATAATACTACATTTTATTGAATAAAAAGCTATATTGAAGTATAAAAAGGGTGTAAAAACATGAATTTGTGTTAAAAATTCACGTTTTTGGAAGAAAATTTAGTATAAAAAAAGTACTTAAAAATTTCTCGAGAGAAGAGGGGGGGTCAGATTTCAAAATCTAGAGGCAGTGGTAGAAAATTCGAAAATTTACGGGGAGGGAGGGGGGCCCCTGGGTTTTTTTCTAGGGGGTATGGCAAATTTTCGAGGCTAGGGGGGTGGACCTCACCCTACCTCCCCCTTGTTCATCTATGTTCGCCTTTAAGAACGAATGGCACTCAGTAAAATAAGCATGGATAATTTTCACTATATAAAAAATTCTGAAGAATATCGTAATGCTCAATTTATTAATTGACGTATCTTTTAAAGGGAAACGGTCTATAAGAAAATTGAAATAGGCATAATAAACAAAAACAAAATTGATATTATTGTTTTTTTTTAATTTCATTTCAAAAAAGGTTGTTTTTACAGTTTTTTTTTGAAATTAAGCAAAGCGTATAGTAATAATTTCAAGGTAAAACTAAATTTTTACTTTAACCGGCAAAAATCATTTTTTTTATTTGGTCTTCTGTCGTATGAACTTTTAGTTAACTACGGTGTTACATTTTAGTACTTTAATTAAACTGCCGCTACTAGGTAATGATTCTATGATTTTATGTACTTTGACTTTTATGTTCTTACTGTTAGCGGCTGCTTATGTTTATTGTTAGATTTTTCAATGATAAACTTTTTTAATTATAACCACTTTTGGTAATTAAAGGTATTGCTTCTATGTTTTGCATATCAGTTTGTACACATTAAACGGAATTTTAAATAGCTTTGTATTTCATTGTTTTATTATTTTGATTTTGGCTGTATGGTATTTGAGAAAAAGACAAAAACTGTATGGTCTTTAAAATTGCTATAAAATTCAAAAGTTTTTGACGAAATAGTTTTGATTTTTATTTATGTTTAATAAATCGGTTCGGACTCAGTTTTATGAGCTCTTAGGCTTTATGTATGCAAAACATAGGACCATACTGATCATTGAACATTGTAGCATTTATATTTTTGATTGACATGAACCTGAACATAGTTTTGGTATATTTTGTTAACTTTTTTTACTCAGGGCAAAATTAAACTAGCCCTGCAAAGTGAACAGGTTAACGTGAAAGTCTATATAAAATTATTCTTTGTATAATTGTATTGTTTTGCTGCTTTATTTATATATTGCTTAATCGCTGGTTTACTCTTCAGAAAGTTTAGTACATTGTGTTATTTATTCGTTTAGTTCTTCATGCTTTTAAAATATGGTTTTTATTGATCCGAAATTACTGTTTGATATAAATGTTATTGAGTGTGATAATTGTTTTACACTGCCAAATCTTTATAAGCAACATATTTTATAAAAGGTTGAAAAATAGAGTCAGGAAACATTGAAATCGTTAAATAAAAAAGAATACAACTTGATTAATAATGTACCTTAACAAAATTAACATGATATATATTTTATGTGCAATAACGATTGGCTAGACCGTTTTCAAAGACGGTTGTATTCAAAGAACGTAAAAAGATGAACTGACATTTTAAAATATTATGAATTTTGAATGCTTAGTTTTTTTCTTCTATTTGCTTTTTTTTCACCCGTTAAAAATATATAATAATGAATAAAACCATAAAAAACTTGTAGCATCCAAGTTTTTTTAAAAGAAAAAATAGAAACGTTTATTATAAATATGTTGTTTTAGGTTAAGCTATTCCGGAAATATTGTATTATTTCCTTCTGTTTATTTTGCACTGTGCTTGTTGCGTGTTGTATCTTTGGTCTCATTAAATAAAAATGTTAAAAAAATCTGCGTATTACATAAAGCAGTATACTTCCAAGCCCGGGTAACACTTTTCCCCACCCTCCAGTAAATTAAAAATATTGCGTAATTTTTTATCTTACTTCCTTTAATAAACCACTATCTCGTTAATTTTAAAAAAGAAATCTTTTCACCCCCGCAAATAAATTCTTCCGCAGGGCAGCGCAGAAAATTTGGAAAACATCGGGTGCTAAGATCTTCTTTGGAACCAAGCGTTTTGATTGGCTCGTGCGGCCGGTTGCTTTTCGTGCACAAACTACGTAACCTACTTATCAGTTAAAATTGGTCCCTCGTTAAAATTAGGCACCTGTTGCTTTTTATTTGACTGTTACTTGTCTCAATGCGGTAACAGCCGGTGGAAAAAGCAAATTATTTTGACTTAAAATTATCACGGTTTGTCTTAATCTAACATGTTAAATTTCGAGAGACAGTTGGCGTTAAAAATTTTATGTAAAACGAAGCTTACAAAAAACAGGTGACATAGTTCAGATTTTTTAAACGATAAAATTGGCTTTTACGGTAAATTCAGCGTAATTGCTTCCAGCTAAAAATATTTCAAGTCAAACCTAAGTTTTTAGCATTGTTTTTATTTAGAACTTTAGATATCATTTAAATTTACGTTGAAATAGGAACAATGAAAACTCTAATTTAACATTTAAAATTTTTAGTTCGAGTGTTTAATTTTCTTTGTACCGTGGTACTTATAATTATGCGTTCATAAATCACAAAATTTCATTTCTTGTTCACATTAATTTTTTTATTTATAATTTTTATTCTTCTTGTGATTCATGTGATTCATTTTAAAAACATAGATTGTTTTAGATTTGTTACAAGAATTTTTCCAAACAGAAGCCGTTTAAAATTTGCTTTGAGACACGTGTTAATTCACTTCCTGATTCTGTTTTTCTTCTAAATTTAAAATCGGAATTTTAATTATATCTTTTTTGCCAGTTATTTGTACCCTTGTCTGTTATTTTTATTATATTAATTAGTTATTTTCGCCTTTCTGATGATTCCATATCCATACTTAACAATTGTCGGAGTTTTTTAAATATCTATATAGTACCTCTTCTGTTTTTTTACCTTTTTTTATTTTACTATATGTATTGAAACAAAATTTTTTTTTCGCAAAAGTTTATTCGATTTTTTAATTAGCAAATCCACAAAGTAAAAAAAAACACATATTTTTTGCGAATAATTTTCGAAGAGGTAAATCACTTTCCGTTAAAGCAGAATTTAACAAATATTACCGACATAAAACATTTTAAAAGGCCTAATTTTCAAGAAACACCATCAAACGTTCCTTTTATAAAGCGCTTAACTCATAAAAAATATAAAACACAAAAAACTCTCAGGAATTCGATAAGTACTTTCAATACTTACTTGACTGCTTTCGAACAGGTAACCGGGGTCGAAACCTTACCTCGGTCACCGAATTCTCGAGCAGAGAGCCTAACTCCAACCTTCGCTGAGCCAATCTTTTATTTACGTAAAAAAGAAATCGAAATCGGACCGGGGCCCCCGGAGGTCGGAGGTTTCGCGGAAAAAGCGGACGGCCGGAATCTAAAAATAACTCACCCACTTTTTCCCCGCTCTGGGGTGTTCGGCTGGGATACATTAAGCCTTCCGCGGTGTTTAATTATACCCGCGAGCGGTTCTCTACCCAGATACATTTCTATAGACATTCACCTAAACGACCCCGCCCGCCTTATAGCAGCTGGTTCTCGGGAGTTTTCGGAATTTTTCGCCCGATCTAATTAATAATTGGCCCGGTAACATTTGGCATTTGAATGCAAAAGCGCTCAGGAAGAGTTACAATAGCTTGTTTTAGTTTAAATGTACTTAAAATTTTTAAGTTTTTTTTAGTTTTTTTTTTGCTTCGAAGTGACATTTATTCGGCGGTTGTTTTTGAGAATTTTAGTTCCGCTAAATGTTGTCTTCGAAGATTATTTTGGGAAATAAACGCTTTCAACACCATCGCTTTAAAATATAAAATTTCGTCAAAAAATTTTTTAAATAACAAATAACTTTTAAAATAACAAATAACTTTTAAAATCACATTATCTATTTTTATACGTTATTTTTGGAGTTTTTTCTTCTTATTTTATCACAACAGGCGCGTATAGTTAAAGCTATTGGTAAAAAATATTCGAAATATGCAAAATATCGGACTAATAAAAACAGCCCACATTTTGTCACAAGGTTATAAGGCTGATTCACACCAGTGAGCTAAGTGAAAACTAACAACGTGTTCACAGCGCAGGGGCCGACGCATAAAAGTACGGCACGAAACAGTACTGTCAAAAAAAAACAGTACAGCACATAAGAGTCCGGTGTGAATTCCGTCTGCTTCACCACACGACTCTGACACAAAACAGTACTGGCACGAAAGAGTACTGGCACAAAAAAGTACTTTGTTCACGTTTCAGAGTCTGAGTTTGACTCAAAACAGTACTGGCACAAAAGAGTACTGAAGAAATAACTTAATGTTAAAACGATTACTATAAACAGCTGCCTAACTTAACTACAATAAAAATCAATGAGAAGCGTTTTTTATAACAAATTCTTCTATTTCTAATAGACTATTTAATAATTTTTTTTTAATTTTTCTTGTTTATAATTGTAAAGCGAGAGTAAGCGGCACTTTGACCCTCTTCGGCTGTTTAATTCAAGTATCGACCTACCTAGCATAACAAAAATTGGGTCCGCGGTCTCAGCACGAAACAAAGTTTTTTCTCAAATTAAATGCATTTCATTTAAATAATTTTCAAACTGGAAGTACTAAAAATAATAAGCATATAATAACAGGGTTTGGCGGCTTTTTTGCTTTAAATCAAAGCATTACAAAATATTTGTTTTTCTGATTAACCCAAAAAATTTACATATGAAAAACCTTAGTTAAGCAAAAAATAACTTTAAAAAATGTCGAAAAATTAGCAAAAAATGTCTGAAATTGTTTTAATATTGTTGTAAAATCTAATAAAATTGGGTAAAAACTGTGTGTGTGTGTGTGTGTGTGTGTGTGTGTGTGTGTGTGTGTGTGTGTGTGTGTGTGTGTGTGTGTGTGTGTGTGTGTGTGTGTGTGTGTGTGTGTGTGTGTGTGTGTGTGTGTGTGTGTGTGTGTGTGTGTGTGTGTGTGTGTGTGTGTGTGTGTGTGTGTGTGTGTGTGTGTGTGTGTGTGTGTGTGTGTGTGTGTGTGTGTGTGTGTGTGTGTGTGTGTGTGTGTGTGTGTGTGTGTGTGTGTGTGTGTGTGCGTTCTTCTGTCTGTCTGTGTGTTCCCTAACTCCTCCTTAAACTCCCAACAGATTAAGGGAAATATCGTTGGGAAGTTACAACCCTAGAATATGTCGTAAGGGGGGTGAAATTCTTTGAAACAACTTACATGGACATCTTACTGGACAACACGTTTTCACCAAAGGGGAACCCATGGATTTTGGAAATTAAAAAAATTCTTTGTTCAGGAATTGGCTTAATCTTATCTGGAAAGAGTAATTAGCCAACGTATAACCAGAATATTATGCTTTTTGGAAAAATGAACATAGACATCTTTATACTGCAGATTATTTTTTTCACTAAAAAAGGAAATGACCTTTTTTCTTAACCACAAAAAAAAAACCCAGAATATTATGTTTTTTGGGAAAGATGAACATGGACATTTTTTACTGGACAAAGCATTTTCACCAAATTAGGAATGGATCCTTATACCCAACCGCAGAACAAATTAGATTAAATAAAGTATCATTGCAAGGCTTACAATTTGGGGAATGTTATGAAGGAGTTAAATGTTTAAAATAATAACATGGAAATTTTAATCTGGACAAAACATTTTCACCGGAGGGGATTTTAAAAGTTTAAATTTTTTGTCTATTGCTAATTGTTGCTATTTCTATTGCTATTTATTACCTATAAATATTGGTCAATGGAAAGCCAATGTATATTTTTTCAAATCAACAATAATATTTAATGCTGGACAACGCATTTTTGAAAAGGTAGGATGGACCTTCTTCCTGAACTACAAAAAGCTTACAAATTTACAAGCTTGTTGTACAAAAAGCTTAAAAGCTTAAAAAAGCTTAGAGTATAGAGAGTGTCAAAAGGGTAAGAGGGTTAAAACTAAAAAATGTAACACAGACATCTTTAAGCTGGACAAAGCATTTTCACCAAAAAAAAGGAAAGGGTTGTCTTTGCTAACCACGAAATGAAGTGGGTTAAATCAGATATCATTGCAAAGCTTACAATTCAGGAAATTATCATAAAAGGGTTGAACTTTGAAAAAATAGCATATGAATCTAAATAAATACAGAGATAATTATTTGTCAGCAGTGTGGCTGACACTGGATACTTGTAGTTTAAAATATTATAATGCTTTATAATTACAATAAATACAAAATTTGATGTAAGCCAAAACATAATTTTCTTTGTGATATTTGAACGGTTAGCAATACTAACTGAACCAAGAGGTTACGAATTGCTAATGATAAAATACTAGACGTACTATACTTTAAACCATATTTTTAAAAAAAAAACACGATTATTTTTGTTTTGAAGCTGTGCGGAGTCAAACTTTTTGCTTCGATTTTGATAATTTTTGTAAAAGCCTAACCCTGCCCCCCACCCACAAAAATTTCAACAAAATATCTGCAGTGAGTTAGGAATGCCTACCTACTGAAATGGCATTTTCCCGACAATTCTGGATCGTGACAAATTGCTCAATGGGTATTAGAATTTAAATTACAAATTATGCAGAAAAAAAACGGCTACTTTTGACTAATTTTGACCAATCGTTAAGATTGGTGCAGTATTTGTCAAAGTATTGCGTTTCCCGTACAAAAACATTAAATTTTTTCGCTTAAAACACAAAGTGAAGGAAAGAAACGTTGGGCAAACTTTACAAAACTTCACTGCCGTCGTTTGGTGTTTTTAACAAAAATTCGCGGTTTTTTGGTATGTAAAACGAAAATATTTAAAAAAATACTGTACCTATCTTAACGATCAAGGTATCAAATTAGAGTAAAAAATAGTTGGTTTCTTTGAGTGCATAATTTGTAACATAAATCATAATACCCATTCGAGCAATTTTTCACGTACAGAATTGTCGAAAAATGCCATTCTTGGGGGCTCATAACTCCTGAACCACTGGAGATATTTAGTTAAAAAAATTTTTGTGGGTTATTGGGAGCAGGGGTAATGTTTAATTATCAAAATCGAGTACAAAAAGTTTAACTCCGCACCGAACCTTTAACTATTAAAAAATGGGATCAGGACACGAGAGTATACTGGACACAGACAAGAGCGTCGGAGCGCTGGAGAAATGAGAGCAACTCGTCGTTAATGATGGTAAAATGGGCCACAGTTCGTATAAAATCTGTGTGTGCCTTAGACTCATTTTCACGAAAAAGGTAAAATTATCGATTTTTGAAATTAAAAATTTTTTGTCTTTGAATTACGCTCTAACTGATTGATAGAAGAGCAAAGTGGCCAATGTAAAACCAAAATGTCATGTTTTTTTGGTCGGATTAAATATGGTACATCTTAATGCTGGATAACGTTTTTTCACTAAAAAGGGGAAAGACCTTTCTCCTCAACCAGGCAAAAGATTGGGCTAAATGAGATATCATTGCAAAGCTTACAGACAGGAAAATTATTATTATTATTATTATTTATTTTGTCAAACGACAGGAACATAAAGAAGCAAGTAAATAACCGCACTGAAATTGCATGCACCCAAAAAAAAAAGAAAAAAAGAAAACCAAATAGAAGTCTTTTACACACCAAAATAAGCCATACCAAATCAATCATTTTCAACCCCAAAGGATTCATGACTCCCAAAATCAAAAATGACTGACCTGATATTACTGTGGCCTAAAATCAATTTGGCTTTGCATAAATTTTATAAAAAAATTAATACATAATAACACTAAATAAACATGCACTAAAATAAATAACAAAATTAAGAATTAAAGCACGTTATAAAAATTCTGGTTTACTAAAAATCTATCTAAAAAATAAATATCACTTGTGATTTTTAAGCAAAAAATAGTTGGATATTGATTCTACAAATTTATCGATTTTCTTAATGCGGAGGAGTCAGTTCTTGTAAAATGTCTGCTGGGTAAATGATACTCAAAATCATTATTTCTCAATCTTCCGGATCTTCGCACATTTTGATCAGAAGTTAACATTAAACAATTATCTGGGGGAATTCGAAACTGCTGGTGATAAGTGTACATTAAACGCAAACGAAAACTTGCTGCAGTGTGGCCAACAGATGGAATTTTGCTTAAATTTTGAAGCTCATCCAAAGAAAAGTTATATTGTAAGAATAATTCGCCAATGTAAAGCCAGAATATCACGTTTTTAGAAAAATGAACATTGACATCTTTATGCTGGACAAAGTTTTTTCACTAAAAGGGGGAATGAATTTTCTCTTTAATCACACAAAGGATTGGGCTAAATGAGATATCATTGCGAAGCTTATGTTTCAAGGAATGTCACAAAAGAGTTGAATGTATCAAAATAACATTTTTATGCTGGACAAAGCATTTTGACCAACCAGGGGGAGGGGAGAACCTTCTCCCCAACCACAAAACGGATTGGGCTAACTCAAGTATCATTGCAAAGCTTACAGTCATAAATGGGTTGAAGTGGAGAATTTCATAAATAGGTTGAAATTTAAAAAAATAACATGGAAAGGTTTACACTGCACAACATATTTTTACCAAAGAGGGAAAGACCTTCCTTCCCAACCACAAAAAAGATTGGGGTAAATGAGATATTATGGAAAACCTTATAGTTCAGGAAGCATCATAAGGGGGTTTAAATTAATAAAAAAATAATATAGACATCTTTATGAACAACATATTTTTACCAAAGGAGGGAAAGACCCTTCTCCCCAACGACAAAATAAGAATAAAATCGCCGGTTTTTAACTGAAACACTAATATCTCGACAAAAACTTTGTAAAAATTTACAAACAAGGTTTTAAAATGAAGATAAAAATACGTTTGTTTCTTATATTTTGCAAAGCGAAATCGGCGAGCAATACACTAACTGAACCAACACCAATTGCTCAGATTACTTAAGTAAAAAACAGTGTTGGTAAATGTATAAATCTTGTGCTAGTCTATATGATCAAACTGTAAAAAAATTACAAGATCAACATGAATTTAAACTATAAGAAGACCAGTAATGTTAAGTTGTTTTATAATTTATGCAAAAATGAATTATATAAAGAAAATCTAGCTACCGCGGGGTAGTCATTGGACTATTTAACAACAAAAACATCAAACTTTTTCATTAAAATATTAATAACAAAGATTAAAAACTGTATTTTAATACCATTTCACTTTAAATTACTTAATTTGTAATAAATTATAAATTTTATAAAGGCTAAAGTTGGTTAATTTTTGTATATTTTGTGAAAACTCCTTAAAAAAATATTTTGCGTCTCATTTTGTTTTTCTCACCGTAACAATTTTATATTCTACTTTTCAGCGTCAGCCACAGCAATTCAACCATAAATGCAAAAACCTTTATTCCGCCGTGTACAGATGAAACTAGTATCCACTGAAACCAAAATCATGCGAGGTTTTCAAGGAGGCTAGTGTGTTTACTGAGGACAATAAAAAAAGACCTTCACTAAGTAAAAGGGTTCCGTAAAATGTCCGCCTAAACTAGATTTGTATTTTAAGTAACTACTGTTCAAAAAAAAGTTAAGAAGCTCACCGCCAAATGTTCTAAGTCTGATATTATATTTTTTCTTCAGCATATTTGAAACTGTAGCCTTTCCACTCGCTAGTTTTTCAAGCTTAGTAGGCCGATGTTCTGTCCATTGTTCACGGCGTGGGACGCCTTTGTCGCCGATTTTTAAGAAGGGTCTTTTACCAAGGGTCCCACCATTTTACTCTGTGTTTTCTTGCAAGTCTATGAGATTGTAAACAATTCACAATTAATATATTTAAATTCGGTCGAAAAAGCGCTCAGAAACTTTGCAGCTTTTGAGTACTCTCTCCTAACGATTAAGATCACAGAGCGCTTCAAGATAAAAAATCTGTGTGTGTGTTGCTATATCGATTATGTTCTTAGGCTTTCGACACTGTTTGTCATTCAAAGCTACTTAGGAAATTACGGCAAAAAGTTATGAGCTAAAAATTGGATTGAACACTTGTTAAAATCGTGTTATTATTGGCAACAATTTTTCTGACTCATTCTACCGCTCGTCGGGTTTAGGTGTCGTCCTGGGGGGTGTCTCGATTTTATTTTGAATTCTATATAGTAATGATTCTTCCTGAATACTGTTGGTTTGAAAGTTAGTGTAAAAATAGTACGCGACCAAAACGATACAAAAAATATATACTCAAAGTTTTAGACAAAAACTGAAAACAAGCAAAGAATTTGATTTGCTACTTAAAATTATTTTTCAGCATGTATTAACTAAATATCCTCAACCGCCTCGGTTTTGTTACTGACAGTAAAATTACACCAGTTTTCTAGTGGAGGGAACATTTAGATTCCCCCAACCCAAAATAGAAGAAGTGGTCAATATCACTTAAATAAAAAATCATATCAGAGCATTGAATGCAAAATTTTCAACTAGCTTATCGGCAGCACCTTTTAGTAGGGTACCTAGTGCATATAAAACGAACTTTAAATTGATAAAAATAAATATCAATGGCTAGGAGCATCAAAATGTGAAAAAAATATTTGGTATTGGAACTCAACAACGTTTAAATTTTGTTTTACAAACAAAGCAACCCCCGCACTTTTTTTCTCTTTTGAAAACACCTATCGTTTTTAAATAAAATAAGGGTTTCCCCCAGCAATAACCATTCTGAAACAGTGTTATCAGTCCAAGTTTCAGTAAAAAACAAAAGGTCGAAATGATTTTGATTTAAAATAGCATGTAAATTTGAAATTTTATTTTTTAATGAGCGGGAGTTAATAAGTTTACAGTGTATGCCGGTATGACCTAACCCCTACTTATTATCAGTCATGGAAGCAAATGCTTTCCGCGGCTTACCACGAACAACATACCAATCATCAGGAGAGTCACCGGCTTGTTTCACAAAAAAGGATTCATCAGAGTTCGCTTGATTGTTGAGCGAGTCGCGTTTTTCATACAGTTCAGAAATACGCTTACGCTCTGCGAAAGTGTAGCTTGCACGAATATAAATACCAGCTTGAGATTGTTTGTTTTTAAGGTTGCGTGCTTGCTGTAGAAAATTTTTTCTTTCAAAAGAGCGGGCAAATCTCGCCTTAAGAAGACGAGACCTTCCGTCCTCTCTGGGGCGGCCAAGGCGAAAGGTTTCAACTACTCCTGGTGGTCGGTCACCATTCAAAAAGGCATCATTCACAATGCTCTGAACCGTGGTAGTGTCAGAATCGCCATTATCTAGTTCCGGTACACCTTTTAGCACTACAAATTTTTCATTTTCTCTTCTTTTCAGTTTTTCTTCAATAACATCATCGAGCTCTGCTTTTGAGTTTTTGGAAGCTTGCCGTTTATATTTTAGGACTTTAAAACCTTCGTTATCTCCAGAGTTCATGGAGGCTTCACTTTTTGTTAGCAAAGTGTCAAGCTTTTGATTAACCTGCTCGAAGCGGTCGTCCGCAACAAGTTTATATTTGTCGAAATCATCAGCTAGCTTTTCAAGCTTCCTGGAACAAGCATTACAAGGAATGTGTACTTTGGCGCTTAGTTTTTTAAATTGCTCGACGGTTAAAGTGGTACAATTAACATGAAAGTTTTGTGTACAGTAATGACAGCTAGCAGACTGTTGTCGTGGCGTAATAACTGAATTACAAAAGGAACATAATTCTGTTTGTTCAGCGGACAGGGACATAATGAGGTGAACTGGCAGAAAACAAGAAAATGGCTGTGTATACGACTAAACTGTACGCTGTACACGATAAGTCGCAAGATTTTTTTTCCAGATATTAAATGATATAAAAATTTTGAATTTATAAATAATAACAGTTGAATGCAATATGACGAAGTTAAAAAAGTTCATAAACAAATATTGAAATTTCTTTTCCACAACAAAAAGTTTCGAGTCAATGAATTATGAGCAGACATTTTAATAGAAATAAAGCCCAGCCAAGGCCTTTGTTTGTTTTGCAAACATTTTTGTCCCACCATGTTTCATCACATAATAATATTTTGTCTTTGGATGCATTACACAAAAAAGTTATTTAATACATCAAGGCGTCCCTTTCACATTTGTAACGTTTGAAAACTTGCATAAAATACATGTAAAAAATTTTTACACTAAGACTATGACCCGGTTGCACCATAACTACTTAAATTAAGTAGGATACTTAAGTAGCTGTGAATCTGTATAAAATGTACACATTCACGGCCACTTAAAGTAGTCTACTTAACTTAAGTAGTTATGGTGCAATCGGGCCTATAAATATTTGTCTCTAGCTGTGTTTATTTGGTAAGGTGTTATTTCAAAAATAATTGCTTAAAAAACGATTTTAGATGTTTTTTGGATTGACAAAATCAAAGGGCCAGTCACTAAAACCACCCCCTTTCCTGTATACTTTACACAAATAAACAAATAGATAAGATAAGGTTACAAGAAAAAGCGCTACACACAAAAGTTTACCACAAAAAATTGACAAGTCAACTTTTTTTCCATAATATAGTTATACTAATTATTTGTATTTAATTATCAGCATAGGTGGGGGGGGTTGGGGGTTATATCCTCCAAAATCCCGATTATAGCCGACACCCCCCTTAAATTTGGGTGTACCCCGGACACCCTCCTCCCTAAAATTTGGGGGGTCCCAGTACTAAAAACGCTGAAAATGGGGCATTTGAGGTATATATACCCCAAAAAAAATTTCAGGACACTCCCCCAAATTTCGGGAGTCGGGTAATTCCCCCAAAATCCGGCAGCTGCCCACCTATGCTGATAATTAAATACAAATAATTAGTATAACTATATTATGGAAAAAAAGTTGACTTGTCAATTTTTTGTGGTAAACTTTTGTGTGGGGCGCTTTTTCTTGTAACCTTATCTTATCTGTTTTTTTTTTATTTGTGTAAAAAAAAAAAATAAACAAAAAAACACAAAACAACAAAAAAACACACCCAAACAAACACACAACAAAACCCTTGCATTCTACTGTTATTATTTATAAATTCAAAATTTTTATATCATTTAATATCTGGAACAAAAAAACTCTTGCGTCTTATCGTGTACAGCGTTCAGTTTAGTCGTATACACATCTATTTTTTGTTTTCTGCCAGTTAAAAAAAAAAAAAAATAAAAGGAAAAAAAAAAAAAAAACCACCAATACCTCATTATGTCCCGTGTCCGCTGAACAAACAGAATTATGTTCCTTTTGTAATTCAGTTATTACGTCACGACAACAGTCTGCTAGCTGTCATTACTGTACACAAAACTTTCATGTTAATTGTACCACTTTAACCATCGAGCAATTTAAAAAGCTAAGCGCCAAAGTACACATTCCTTGTAATGCTTGTTCCAGGAAGTTTGAAAAGCTAGCTGATGACTTTTTCGACGAATTTAAACGTGTTACGGACGACCGCTTTGAGCAGGTTAATCAAAAGCTTGACACTTTGCTAACAAAAAAGTGAAGCCTCCGTGAACTCTGGAGATAAAGATGGTTTTAAATCGTAAACTATAAACGGCAAGCTTCCAAAAACTCAAAAGCAGAGTTCGATGATGTTATTGAAGAAAAACTGAAAAGAAGAAAATAAAAAATTTGTAGTGCTAAAAGGCGTACCGGAACTAGCTAATGGCGATTCTAAGATTACCACGGTTCAGAGCATTGTGAATGATGCTTTTTTGGATGGTGACCGACCATCACGAGTTCTTGAAACCTTGCGCCTTCGTCGCTTCAGAGGAGGATGGAAGGCCTTGTCTTCTTAAGGCGAGATTTGCCCGCTCTTTTGAAAGAAAAAATGTTCTACAGCAAGCACGCAACCTTAAAAACAAACAGTCTAGAGCTGGTATTTATATTCGTGCAAGCTACACTTTTCGCAGAGCGTAAGCGTATTTCTGAAACTGTATGAAAAACCCGACTCACTCAACAATCAAGCGAACTCTGGTGAATCCCTTTTTTTTGTGAAACAAGCCGGTGACTCTCCTGATGATTGGTATGTTGTTCGTGGTAAGCCGCGGAAAGCATCTGCTTCCATGACTGATAATAAATAGGGGTTAGGTCGTACCAGCATACACTGTAAACTTATTAACTCCCGCTCATTAAAAAATAAAATTTCAAATTTACATGCTATTTTAATCAAAATCATTTCGACCTTTTTTTTACTGAAACTTGGACTGATAACACTGTTTCAGATGGGTTATTGCTGGGAAAAAACCCTTATTTTATATTTAGAAACGATAGGGTGTTTTCAAAAGACAAAAAAATTGGGTGGGGGTTGCCTTCTTTGTAAAACAAAATTTAAACATTGTTGAAGTTTCACTACCAAATATTTTTTCACATTTACTTGAGGTTGCTGTCAATATTTATTTTTCCAATTGTAAAGATTGTTTTATATGCACCTTTAGATTCCTTAATGAAAAATGTGGTGCCAATAAGCTGGTAAAAATCATGCGTTTCATGTCTGATATGATTTTTTTATTTAAGTGACATTGACTACCCCTACTATTTGGGTTAGGGATCTAAATGTTTCCTCGATTAAATGGTGTAATTTTACTGTCAGTAACAAAAGTTCAAACCGAGTCGGTTCTAAGATATTTTAGTTAATACATGCTAAAAAATTTTTAAGTGCACAATCAAATTCTTTGCTTGTTTCATTTTTGTCTAAAACTGAGTATATTTTTGTATCGTCGTCCGCGTACATTTTTACACTAACTTTAGAACCAACATATTCAGGAAGATCATTTATATAAATTAAAATAAATCAAGACACCCAGAACGACACCTTGAGGAACCCAACTTTTAACAGGTAAATAATCAGAAAAATTGTTGCCAATAATAACAACGGGGCGGTGATGTAACAAGTACCCTTCAATCCAATTTTTTAGCTCATAACTTTTGCCGTAAGCGTGCAATTTTGTAAGTAGCTTTGAATGACAAACAGTGTCGAAAGCCTTAGAGCGTAATCAATATAAGCAACACACACACAGATTTTTTATCTTGAAGCGCTTTGATCTAATCGTTGAGAGTACTCAAAAGCTGCAACCCTGTTGAGCGCTTTGCTAGAAGCCCAAATTGCTCCTTAGAAATAAGATTGTTGGCTCGTAAATATATTAATATAGAATCTTTTACAATACTCTCCATAACTCTGCAAGAAACACAAGTAAGGGAGATGGGTCGAAAGTTATTTGGTAAACAAGCTAGGCCCTTCTTAAAAATAGGAACAACAAAGGCGTCACGCCATAAACAATGGACAGAACTAGTAAGCATACTAAGCTTGAAAAGCTTAGCAAGTGGAAAGGCTACAGAATCACTTACATATTTCCAATATATTGAAGAAATATAATCTGGGGACTTAGAACATTTAGCAGGTAATTTTCTTAACTTTTTTTGAACAGTAGTTACTTAAAATACAATATTATTTAGGCGGACATTTTTGGGAACCCTTTTACTTAGTGAAGGTCTTTTTTTATTGTCCTCAGTAAACACACTAGCAAAAAAATTATTAAAAACCTCGCATGATTTGGTTTCATCAAATACTAAGGTCCCATCTGTACATTTTAGCGGCGGGATGGAGGTTTTTGCATTTATGGTTGAATTATATCTGGCTGACGCTGAAAATTAAAATCCAGGCATGAGGGGATCGATTAAAATTGTGCGGTAATGATGTTTATTTTAAAACGAACGCATTTTTTTTAATTCCACCGTTTCACAAAATATACAAAAATTAACCAACTTTAGCCCTTAAAAAATTTGCATTCAGGTTACAAATTAAATAATTTGATAAATAATCATTAAAATACAGTTTTTAATCTTTATTAATAATTAATCTTTATTAATCTTTATTATTAATCCGTTTTAGTGAAAAATACTGAATGTTTTTGTTGTTAAATAGTCGATTCAATACTGCAAATATCGCGGTCAGCTAGATTTATTTGCCTATAGAGCAATACGAACTGAACCAAGATCAGTATTGCTTACATAGTTAGAAATCATCACTAAAATACAATTTTCCTGAACAGTAATTTCGAATTAGTGAAAATAAACATGCAATTTGTGCTTTTAAAATGAATATTAAACCCACAGGTTTTTTTTTCATGTTTTGCTTGTAAAACTATTCAAAATTTAAAAATTAATTTGAAAAAGTTCATTTTTTTGAAACTTCCAAATTAAGCATTTTCTGAATTTGAAAAACATCAAAAAACTGGGAAATGAAGTGTGTTAACAGCGCCGTACCTGGCAGCGGCAAAAAACTCAAAATCCCCAAAAACTGCTTTCGCTTTTGCAATCATTTAAAAATAATTAAGAAATTTTGAAGAGAAGGGGTTGAGATTTTGAACCAATAAATATTTGAAGTGGCGCGGAGTTTAAAGCGTAAAATGTAGCCCCGTGGCGCCTTGCCAACCATTTTAGAACCGGAATTTTCATATTATGATTGGCGCTAGTCTTCTTGTTCCTCTTCCTTCCAATAAACCGATGATTAACACAACCATTTTTGATCAAGCAGGAAGAGGGGGTGGGGGCTGCCACCCTAATCCCCTCGTTTCTATCAATGTTGCGTGTTATACACTAGTTCGGAATAAAAGGGTTTTTTAGTGTTAGGAAGAGGGTACATAACTACTAGCGCCAATCTTATGTAGACGGCAAATTGCGAAATCTATCGTAGCGCTACATTTTACTGTTTAAAATATAATAGTTATTGGTTCAAAATCTCGACCCCTTCTGTTCAAAATTTCTTAAATTCTTTTTAAATAATACAAAAGCAAAAGCCGTTTTTGAAGATTTTTATATTTTGCCGCTTCGTAGGTACCGCGCTGCTGGCGCGCTTGGTTTCCAGTTTTTTAATGTTTCAATTACAAAAAATGCTTAATTTAAAAGTTTGGAATGGACTCTTTAAAATTAATTTTTAAATTTTGACAAGTTTACAACCAAAATATTAAAAAAGCCTATGTGAGTTTAAAATTAGATTCAAAACACAAATTTCAACTTTATTTTTACTAATTCGAAATCACTGTTCAGGAAAATA
Source organism: Microlaimidae sp. YZB2_3 (assembly GCA_030248175.1). NCBI lineage: Eukaryota > Metazoa > Nematoda > Chromadorea > Desmodorida > Microlaimidae > Microlaimidae sp. YZB2_3. The sequence continues at coordinate 40,574 of JASAMX010026936.1, forward strand.
ATATTTTAGTGGTGATTTCAAACGTTGAGCAATAAGATACGTAACTGAACATCGGCCGGTGGCGACACGTATGACCTCATGGGCTTGACCCTAAGGCCGCGGCGAGACCCAAACACGATCAATACCCCTAAATGTGTTCGGCAAAATCTCGGCGAAAATTCCGCAAGTGCACCGTTCTACCTTAAAAAGAATCTAAATAACGAAAATAAAAAAAGAAGAATTCTTAAAAAGAATATAAATAAAAAAAAAAATCGAAAATAATTTTAAAATAAAGTATACATAAGAATACAAAAATATTAAAAAAATATTGTCAAAATGTTAAAATAATTTTGAAAATTTTGCAACTGTATCATTCTACCTTAAAAAATAATTAAATAACTAAAGAATAAAAATAAGAATTCTTAAAAAAGAATCTTAGAAAAAAAAATCTTGAAAAGAATTTTAAAAATAAGATACATAGATTTTTTTAAATAGTGCAAAAAATATTGTCTGAAAAATGTTAAAAGGCAATTTCAAAATATAAAAACATATTTTTAAATTTTTTTTATTAAAATAAAAATAGGCATAAAATAAAATACGCGACCCGCCCCGCGCTGTGGTAAGGAAAGTGAAAAATACCTCTGCTCTAAAGAACCTTAAAGAGCCCAACCGGCTCCCGCATTTGCCTCTGGGCTGGCTCGTTTTCCCACAAATACCCGCGCCGCCGCTATCAAGAACCTGTTTGTTTATTCGCGCACTCTCCCCCTGCTCCAAGTCAGCGCGGGGCTAAAGCTCGCCTCACTCATTAGGAAGCTAACTCGGCCCGGCCGAGATTAGGCTCCCAACTGGCTCCACATACTTTCACTGGCTTGTTTCGTACTCCGCTGGCTAATCAAGCCTTCCGCCACGCCCCGCCCCCCGAAAGCTTAATTAGCCGCCCCCGGGAGCGAGATTCCGCCCGCGGAAACAAGCCAGTGAAAAGTATGTGCGAGCCAGTTCCCCCTGGCTTATTTGAGTGAAAAACCTGGAATGCGCGAGCCAGTTGGCTTATTTCCCCCCCGAGTGCCACCTCCTAGCCCACGGGGCCGCTCGAAGAGAAGGCTATAAAGCAGGGGAGAGTGCGCAAAGTAACAAACAGGTTCTTTATAGCAGCGCGGGTATATATTGCGAAACAAGCCAGCCAAGGAATGTGGGAGCCAGTTGGCTTATTTGAGGTTCTTTATAGCAGAGGTATTTTTCACTTTATTTACCACAGCGCCGGTGGCGTCGCGTATTTTATTTTATCCTATTTTATTTAATAAAAAAAAATTTAAAAATATGTTTTTATATTTTTAAAATTCCTTTAACATTTTGACAATATTTTTTTTAATATTTTTGTATTCCTATGTATCTTATTTTTAAAATTCTTTTTGACAATTTTTCTTAAGATTCTTTTTAAGAATTCTTCTTTTTTCTCTAAGATTCTTAATTCTTTTTAAGGTAGAACGATACAGTTGCAAAATTTTCAAAATTCCTTTAACATTTTGACAATATTTTTTTAATATTTTTGTATTCCTATGTATCTTATTTTTAAAATTCTTTTCAAGATTTTTTTTTCTTAAGATTCTTTTTAAGAATTCTTCTTTTTTTTCTTAAGATTCTTGGAATTCATTTTTTAAGGAGAACTAGACAGTCTCGGAAACTTCGAGTTTCCCCAAAACACGTTTTCGGGGGGTCTTGATTACGAATCCGACCTTTGTTTTTCGATTCAACCACCCCGGGGCGCTAGGGGGTGAAACCTTGCGATGGGTAGCACAATACGTAACTGAACGAAGAACCAACGAAGAATAACTACAAAAAACGTATTGCTCGCCATCGACCTCATGTTTCGACTAAACACATCAGAAAGTGCTAAGAAGTGTATTCACGTCATGCTAAGAAGTGTGTTTAGTCCAGTATTCACGATGTCGTGCATGTCATATATCTTTAGTATGCCATTCCGCCTTCATAGACCTCATTTTCCCACTGGACACGTCAGACAGCACCAGTAGTCTAATGTGCAGTCTAGCTTTAACAACATTCATACGCTTCGTAGGTTTAATATGTCATTCCCCAGTCACTGACTTCATTTTCCTACAGAAGACGTCTGGAAACGCCAAGTAGTGCAGTTTTTAGTCCTGGGTCTTGATCATAAAAACGTTTGTGAATTTTTTATTTCACAAATCTCCGCCTATTTTTGTAACATACACGATAAAGGTTTTTTCACCTGTAATCCAGGAAGAGTATCTTTGCTCATAGCTCTGCGCTGATTGGTCGACGTCCACGTCGCCTCCCTTCCGCTGATTGGTCAATATTACCGTGTCGTATCTCCTCTATTATGTAATTTACAAAAAGTAGGCGAAGAATTGTAAAATGAAAGTTTACAAACGTCTTTATACAAATAGGCCCCAGTATGACTGGTTGAACAGCGCCAAGCAGTCTCGCGCCCAGTCCAGTTTTAACAACGTCTATGCTTCGTATGTTTAGAAATTCATTCCCCGGTCAGGGACCTTATTTTTATACTGGACACTTCATGAAGCGCACCCAAATAATCTCGCGTTCAGTCCAGTTTTAAAAACGTCCATGATTCGTATGTTTAGTATGCCATTCCCCGGTCATGGACCTCATCTTCCTACTGGACACATCGGGAAGCGCCAAGAGCACTTACAACGACAATATCTTTTGGATGACGGGACTGGTGTCCGCCCTGGGATGTTCGAAGAGAAGCGGTTCGAATCGCGGCTATCCAGTACGCCGGGTATCCCCAGGTGGAATCGAGCTCGGGACTTACACCGCTCAGGTAAGTAAAATAATAATATAATTATAGGTTATTAAGAAAAGTTTATATATTAAATATTTTTCAAAAAAAGCATTAAAGTTGTTCATTTTTTTTTTAGCTGAAGTAGACATATAGAAACTTCAAATAGATTTATAAGCTTCTTAAACCCCTGCATTAAACCGTATTATGTGTTAACTTCTATGCAAAAACAGTTCTAAAAATGTTGTTATATCACTTAACATAAATATTTCAAGGTTAGGTTTTAGAATACTCATAAAAAAAAAAAAAAATCAGAAGACCACTCCGCTTTAAATAGCCGGAGTTTCGGATCATGATATTATTTAGAAATGATGGGCAGTTCCGGCTCCGGGTTCGGATTTTCCGGGCAAAATTTGGAATTCCGGCTCGGGTGCCTGTTTGTATTTTCGGAAAATCTCAATTCCAGTTCTTGTTCCGGGTTCCGGTGTTCCGGGGGTTTAGCAGTTTTATAGGCAGTTTCAGTTCCGGGTTCCGGATGTTCCGGGCAAAATTCGGAATTTTGGCAAAATCCACATTTATTTGTTTTTACTGTTATAGGCAAATAATATCTAGCTGACCGCAATGTATGCAGTATTGAAACGACTATTTAACAAAAAAATAAGAATTTTTCACTAAAGCGGATTAACAACAAAGCTTAAAAACTGTATTTTAATTTATTTATCAAATTACTTAATTTGTAACCTAAATGCAAATTTTTTAATGACTAAAGTTGGTTAATTTTTGTATATTTTGTGAAAAGATGAAATTAAAAAAAATTTTGCGTTCTTATTTGTTTTTTTAAACGCCATTACCGCAAAAATCAATCGGTCCCCTCATGTCTGCATTCAAATTTTCAAGCGTCAGCCAGACATAATCCACCCATGTTTTAAATTTTTTTTCTAGTTTAATGGGCGTTTACTAAAAAACTTTCGGTTTTGCGTTTACGTGCTATTTTAATAGCTATAGAAAATTGTGTGATCCAACCTAACTAACCAAAGAATAATGCTCATTTTGTTGAATATTTATTGCCTCAACTGTAAATCTTCCTTTTAGACGCGTCGTGGTCACTTTACTGACGGAAAGTGTTAGGTGTTGTAACGGTGAATTTTTGGCAGCTGAATAAAAGCGATAAAACATACTACGCTCGTTTTGTTTAAAAATATCCATTTCCGCAGCTGTAAATCTTTGTCGTCACTCAGCGGATGGAAAGTGTTAAGTGTTTTAACCGTGACTTTTTGCAGGTGGACGTTATCAATCATCTAAACGTGATGAAGTTCCGATCCGGAGTCACACGGACGTCCAACGCTCTCAACAGGGCCAAACAACTCTTCCGACCCAACAAGGGCGGTCGGGAGAATTCCAAAAAGGTCTGAAAATATTTTTTTTCTTTTTTTAACTACAGACGAATTCTATCAGGGTGAAAACCGCAGGGTGGTGAAGTAACCACTCGTTCGTCAGGAAAACATCACGTGTAAAGAAACACCAGACGCAACTTGATAATAATTGATTACATCATCCTTGCCAACTTTTTTTAAAATTTTTTTTTCTCGCGCTTTTATTCTTTATTTCTTCCTTACAGCGAGCGGTTGCGCCCTTAATTTCAGCCTGAAGGATTTTAGCATTAACAATGTAAAAAAATAGTCTCATTATTTCGGACCGGTAACGTAATAATGTTTTTACCTGTTTTTATTGCTAATATTCTCTATAGCTGATGAAAAAGAAACATTTTTTCTAAACGAAAAAGGGTGGTCGTGAGAATTTCGAAAAAGTTTGCGTATATTTTCTTTTTTGTGCTATAAGAAGGATAAAAAACCGGTTTATTATTTCCAATCGGAAACAAAATAGAGCTAACTATTATCTACGTAACTGAACGAAGTAATAAAAAATAAATCATTTTTAAAATAAGTTTTGAAAAAAAATTTAATTTGAAATAAAACCATAAAATAATTTATGGCATTATTTTTAGCCGATTTTTATGAAATTATTACAAAAATGGGCAGAGCTTCGGGATTGCTCCAGTGTCCGTGGAACAGTTTTTTTGTACACTAAGTTTTTGGACCAAAATTTTGCCAAAAAAAAAACGTGCTAGAGAATAGTCAATAAATTGTTCGTGGCTTACAAATTTTCTCTTGCACTGCAGTTTCTGGGTTTAGTCAATATTCTCATCTTTTTATGTAAAGCAAGTCTGAATAAAAAAACACCCAAAGTCCAGAAGTTGCATTTCAAAAATAAGACTAACACTGTTTTATAAATTGCTTTTCACAAAAACATGCAAAGATCTGCTATAAAAATGCACATGTACAAATTTTAGTCAAAAATTGTGTACAGTGGAATATTTGCACGAAATGATGAAATTCCTGTAAAATTTACATAATATTAAAATTTACGGTACATTATGGTAGATTTTGATCAGGTCGGTCAAATCGAATTTTGGGACGCGTATGGGAATCCTACCGATAAAATTGTCTTTTGAAAAGTGCGTTTACAAAATCGTATCCAAAAGACGAGTTTTTTTAAAGACGAAATGTATAAAAGACTATTTTTCCGAAAACGAGTTGTAGAAGACGAGATGTTGAAAAACGTATTGTAAATGACGAAATTTCCGGGAACCCTTACTAACTCTAACTGCCTAAAATCGGCAAACTGTAAATTCCACCGACACCGACACTGATCAAAATCTACCGTAATGTACCGTAAATTTTAATATTATGTAAATTTTACAGGAATTTCGTCATTTTCGTGCAAATGTCCAGCTGTACACAAATTTTCAACTAAAATTTGTACATGTGCCATTTTTATAGCAGATCTTTGCATGTTTTTGTGAAAAGCAATTTATAAAACAGTGTTAGTCTTATTTTAATAATGCAACTTCTGCTAAACTGGTGTTTTTTATTCAAACTTGCTTTACATAAAAATGAGTATTGACTAAACCCAGAAACTGCCATGCAAGAAAATTTGTAAGCACAACAATTTATTGACTATTCTTTTGTGAGCACGTTTTTTTTTGGCAAAATTTTGGTCCAAAACTTAGTGTACAGAAGCTGTTCCACGGAGCACTGGAGCAATCCCCAAAGCTCTGCCCCATTTTTGTAATAATTTCATGAATAATTAAAGAGTGATGTCATAAATTATTTTATGAAATTTCTTTGCAAATTAAATTTTTTTCAAAACTTATTTTAAAAAAATAAAAGTATATTTATAACTGCCAGACCCTTGATAATACAAAAAAATAATATTAGTTTAATTAGAGGCTTAATAAAAAATTTCCTTAATAAAATAAATTATACATTCCAAAAAAGGTCATTTTTAGCGTTTAAATCGGCTCATAACTCCTAATGAAAATTACCAAATTAATCGGTGACGTGCAAAATCCCCATAAAAGTAGTGTAAAATCCCCATGGCCAAATTCCCCATAAAGTAGTGCAAATTCCCCATAAAGTAGTGCAAATTCCCCATAACAATCAGAAATGCGTTTGCAAACTAAAATGTGTTAAAAAAACTAAATTTTAATTATAAAAGCATTAAAAATGTTTTAATTTTTTCCTAAGCCTAAGCAAAGCCCTAAAATCAAGCTAACTTTATCATGATAAAGTTTTGTTGTATTTTCCAAGTGTTAAAATTTTAAGGAAATACTGCAAACGCATTATATTTATGGGGAATTTACACCATTTTATGGGGAATTTGCACTGTTTCATGGGGAATTTACACCACCTTATGGGGATTTTGTAACGTTTATGGGGATTTTGGCCTATTATAGGGAATTTGTCCATGGGGATTTTATACGGACCCAATTAATCAGATATTAAGTTTTAGTAGCAATTTAACTTTTCAACAATATTTTTTAAAGCTTTTGGTGTTCTACAAAAAAATAATTTCGGAATATGCATAATATTACTTTTTAAATATTTTAATTTAGAAGTTTGCCAGTTTTATTTAATGAATCAATTATAATCTATTTTAATTTACTTATTTTTTGTTTTTAAACTTAATTTAATGCTTTTTAATGTGTAATACATTAAAAAATAGTTAGTTTTACAGAAATTTATATGCAAAAAGCTAATTTGCATTAAAACAAAACGTTTAATTTTTTTTAATTTGCTCAGTTTCGGTGAATTCCGCCTAACCTGCACATCAATATAATTTGCGTAAATTTGAGGGTAACGGGACTTTAGAGCCGGAGTGAGGGGACTTTAGAGCCGAGGGTCTTTAGAGCCGTAGTGTGGGACTTTAGAGCCGTATTGGAGGGACTTTGGAGCCGTAAAGTAACTTTTGTGTTCAGAAAATTCATAAAAAATTAAAATTAAGGGACTTTAGAGCCGAACTCCTAAATTTATTATTTTTTGTTATGTGCGTTACATATTTTACAAATTTAGTAAATTTTTTATGGAAACTAGTGAGATTTTGACTTGTAAAACTGTTTAACACCTTTCAATAGTATTTTTAAAAACCTTTTGGTGTCAGCAAAGAATATTTTCGGCAAAATATTTTCCAAAATATTTTTTTTCTTTAGGCACTAAATTTATGGTGTCCGGAAGTAATACATTCTGCATAATATCTTCGGAAAGAATCTCGTCTACAATAATAACTTTTGCAAAAATATTTTTCAGTAAAATATCTTCGGAAAAAATAACTTCTCGCCGTGCGTCGCAGAAGATATTATGTTGGAAGGTATTCTTTCCGCCCTTCTAACGCTGAACGTTGCATCAATAAGCCGACGAGTGAGACGCGCAGCGGATTGGAAATAAACAAATCTTATAATTTGAAACATTACGTAGAACTATTGATAACAAAAATATCAACATTTTTTGAAAAGAAGCATTATTTAATAATGTATCATAATACAATTTAGCTTGATTTTTAGGTTTTGCTTAGGCTTAGGAAAAATAAATTTAATTTAAACAAAGTTTTAAATAATTTTTAAAGCACTTTAGACTGACTAAGAATGTTTTATACAGAGTTTTTAAAACCATAAAGTTTGGCACAGTGGAATAAAAATAAACAAATCGTATTATTTAAAACATTACAAACTACTGATAACAAAAAATCGGATTTTTTTAAGAAAGCATTATTAAAAAAATCCATCACAATGCAATTTAGCTTGATTTTAAAGTTTTGCTTAGGCTCAGGAAAAATAAATTTAATTAAAACTAAGTTTTAATTTGCTTTTAAAGCCTTTTACACTAGTACATTTTTATACTTTGAGTTTTCAAAAGCATTAAGTTTTCAAGTTGTCCATAAGCGAGTCGTTTTACTTTTAGAATTAAACGGACCAGCGTACTATTTAATTTAGTAATTAATTTTAATAAATTTAATAGTGTATTAATTTATATTTAAAGCGTAGTGCAGTAATTTAACACTATTCAACATCGATCCTTTTTGAAAATTTGTAAAAGAAACTTCAAAATGACGAATCAACGCTGTGCACACTCGAACACGCTGATTTTTATGTATAAGACTTTATTCAAACATTCTTTTTTTGGAAATATTTAGATTAAATCAAATGAAATATTTTATAACTTTGTTTTTGGTTTGTAAATTCGCATAGTTGGCAACGTTTTAACTTATAAGATTGTTTATTTTATTTTCGCTGCGCGTCTCACTCATCGGTTTATTTTGTGAAGGGCGGAAAGAATACCTTCCAACATAATATCTTCCGCGACGCACGGCGAGAAGTTATTTTTTCCCAAGATATTTTACTGGAATGTATTTTTGCAAAAGTTATTATTGCAGAAGAGATTCTTTCCGAAGATATTATGCAGAATGTATTTTTTCCTAGCGCCAAATTTATCAGCATTTCAACAGCTTTTAAGCTTTTTTTAGATTTTTATCATGAGTTTTAGGTTTCGCTTAGGCTTAGGAAAGAAAAAGTTTTTTGTCTTGATTTTTGTTGTGCAAAAATTTTTTAACATAAAACATCTTTTATATTTTTTATAATAAATATTTTAAAAAACGTGAATCTTAACCCTTAGCCATACCTTAAATTCATATAAAAAAAATCTTTATTTAAACAAATGAAAAATCGAAGCCATGTTCTTGCACTAAAATAATAATATGAAGTTTATCAATTTCTCGAGCATAATTAATTTAAATTTCCATTTTAAATTTACTAATTTAATGGTTTTTAAGCTTAATTTAATGTTTTTGATAGTGTAATTCAGTTTAAAATCATTAATTTTTAAAAATTTACATGAAGAAACAGCCAAAATGATTCAAAAAGCATTTAAATTTGTTTAATTTGTTCTTTTTTTTGTTGATTCCTCCTGACCTGCACATCAAT